>KB309546.1:53733-67846 GCA_000328365.1 Capitella teleta
TTACGAACTATAAAATTATCTGAATACTGTTATATGCATCCAATAATTTATAGAATCGTACTGCTGGACTGATCTCTATCGAGTGAATGCTCTGATTAATNTCAATTGCATTTCTCAGCTGGACTATTATTGATCAATCACTGAGCGGCTTGTTAAGGTGAAGGTCGAATGCTGCAGCGATCGTGCCCGTTGGTAGTCGTTTTGGAAAGTTGGAAGCATTTTTGTGCAATTAATGACTAATTAGTCACTGCCGGGCGGAGTTTTTGGTGTCTATAGGTTCATTTATTCATAATCTTGCCAGATCCGAAGCCTCAGCTCTCTCCCGTGAGGGGAATGTAGGTTCCGAGGCTTTGTTATTGTTCTGGTGAGAAATCAGTGACTTCCCTTGATATTATTATATACTATCTAGAAGGCTACATAGGCATTCCATGTATCCAGAGCCCACTGGTAAGACTCCCTGTGCTCTCACCGACCTAGTCATAGACAGGCGAGCGGCCGGTGTCACAGTTAGACTTAGCATAACAATTACCACTGATGTATTGTGACCTGCACTGCTGACTTACTAACGCAATGCATGTCATTGTCAGACATCATGATGTCACTCATTATCGCTCGTCAAGCAAAAGTTAACATTTCCAATGGTTATTCACAATCACTGACAATGAACCCACCACGTACATAGTTCCGCGTAAATTCGAGCTTTTGACTTCTGAAGAATTCAACCCGATTGTGTGACAGGTTCGATCGGGTTGTTTCAATCGACTCCGAAAAGAATTTCTCAGAAATTATCAGCTCAGTTTCTATAATGTAGTTCTGTTTTCTTCCAGGTGAGGGCCGGCGCATTGAAATCATTACGAACCAAGAGTGACGTTATGGTTGGAATTCATATACCGCGTGGGCGACGAGCACACAAAGTCAACATGACAGTGGGGTTGTTTGAAGCGTAATTACCAATGTTGAAGTAATTTATAGAATTCCAAAAATATTATTAGTATTTCAATGAGGGTTTAATCTATTCAAAAATATTAATTTCAAACCGGAAAGCGCTCGAAATTATCGATTTATTGTCACTCAAAAAGTTTGATTTCGGGAATTTTCAATGAACAGTTCGATTTCGGCGTTATGATTTTATCGATTCTCGCGTCGATTCACTTGATGATTACGAGAGTTAAAAATCGCGAATGGACCCAAAAATATTTTTTCCCGATGAAGAAATATCTAAGGAAGAAATAACAGTCGGCTTTAGGGGTTTTCATGCACGATTGGTAAAATTATACTGAATTTACTGCAGTTGGGTATGATTTTCCCATGTTAAAAGATAGCAGAGGCTCCGATTCTAAGAAACAAAATGGCGTTCAAATCTCACTTTGCGCCACTCTCTTTAGCATATAGGATACTAATCATGTGCATCATTAATTAATAATTAATTAATTAATTAATTAATTAATTAATTAATTAATTAATTAATTAATTAATTACAAGCAAACAATTCATTGATTGAATGAAAAAATCTGTTGACTAATTCCTTACTCATTTATTTTATCAATTGATTATTGTAGTAATCAATGATAAATAATTATTTTATTTATAATCAATTGATATTCAGTTATTAAATAATTAATATTTAATGTTTGTTTATTTATGTTTTGAAAAATTATCCATTTAGTTTAGTTATTAGTCAGTTTGGTTATAGTCGAATAAATACATGAAAAAATTATAAAGAAATATATAACAAAGATTTCAACCCAATTACCATGACAGATATTATATTAGCTATAATTGAATAAAATATATTAAGAATAAAAAAAATCTTAACACAATTTCCATGTAATAAAATAATTATAGGTAAATGCATTATTTGTAAATATTTAAGTCAAATAGCAGATGCGTGTTTGTTTCACATTTTCTTCTTAAATAGATGAATAGTACAGGGGTATTAGGATAAAAAAGGGAAAAAAATAACATCAAGCTAAATTTTTAATATGTGATGCAATATATCGCAAATAACAACATATCAAAACTCCCCGAGGATACACCTTGTGCAAAAAAAATCCTGGCTGTTTGAATGTTGCACTTAAGACTTATTAATCGTTATTCAAACTATGACGTAATTCGTCATCTAATCGTAAAACTATTAACACAAGAATCTCTCTATATATGTTGAAATGAATATGCAACCCCTTTGCAAAATATTAAGTCTTTAGGTTCCCTTTAAAGGTTCGTAATGGAGATTTTAAGCGAAAATATTGCTATTTTGAACACTGTTTTTGAAATCCTGTCATCAACAATTTTATTATATTTCATAAAATACTGGGCATAATGGCTTCAGACTTCTCCACAAATTACTTCATCTATTCTTATACACATATGTGAGATAATAAATGGTGCTTGCTGCTCATTTTTTCAAGTTATGACCATTTTAGTTACCCTACCCACTAATGGTAAACTGGACGTTTTATTCAGCTCCTGATGTAGGAAATGAACCATTCGTATAGTCCTGGTAAAAATTCTACATATTATGCATCTTTAGAAAGCTTATGGCCTCAGAAATACGAAAATTATTTTGGAAATAAATTTGGAGGACATTTCGGCCGCCATTTTGGATTTTTTATAATGGCCGCCACCGAGCATCTGATACAAGCCATTTCGACCCCTAGGTAAATTACAGGAGTAATTTTGTTGTCTAAACCTACTAAACCATACACCAGTGACTCACTCAGAGTGTTTAATCTCAATAATAAATCGTGAAATTAACCGGAAATACTAGCTGTCATCTTCCTTTTCATCGCTCTGTCGGCGGAGTTTAAGTTCGAATCATGTTGAGATAATTCATGTACTAACCGGCATACATTTCAGCATCAGAGGTCTTCCAGGCGGCTGGAGCAGGCTTCCCCTTTACAATGACTACACATGGATGAGCATTTGAGTCCAAGTTTTCTACAGCCTTTTCTACTGAGTTTGTTGAGTGTAGACCCAGGTTTGTTAGAGGCATAGAGTTTTAAGAGGAATTCTTTTCTAGCATTCTCTATCTCAGCTTTGGGTGTCTCCGGCTTCTCAGCATACAGGCTAGAAGATAGCTCGACATTTAGCCTATGCTTTTCTCTATGACTCTTATACTGAATACTCTGGGTCCCTTTGTAGTGTCACAAATGTACACGTTCATTGAAGGTGCAGCGAGGGCGACCATCATAACTAGCAGGTATGTGTCGTTACCAATGACAATAACTGTCTGTCCGTCTGTAGAATGTGTCAAGGCAGTTTATACAATCGCTGCGTCTGCGTCAGAATCGGGGTGAAATGTTCTTATATCAAGGTCTTTGAAGCAGCAATCCAATTAGTCGTGATTTGTAATTTCTGTTTGCTAGAAAAGACTCTTGAGATACTGTCGTGGTCATTGTTCCATCAAAAAGGATTTCTCGCGAGATCCCCTTAGCCATCCTCATGTTCCTCTCTGTGGTTTTGGTGGACAGCGTTGTCTCATAACCATCGAATACGACTAGCGCATTGCCGAAGTGACAGAGGACAAACGAGGTGTACCCTCTGCATATTTCATCGTATGTGTAGCATGAGTGGGCCACAAAACAACGTGCAATAGTTATCCACCATCTACGATAAAGGTGCTGTTCACTGGGTAATGGTCGATGGCCTCTGTTTGACTTTTCAATAGCTGACCTAAAATGTTCTTTTTTGTCTTTCTCATGAATCCTCAACTAGGCCAGTCGATATTGCTGTGAGCGAATCCTGGTTCTGATGCTCAATGAAAGGCGAGGGTGACTTTAGCCATTCCAAGAAAATGTTAAGATCCTGGTGATCGGCAGATATGCTCCAATCACGAATATCTTTGTGTTGCTCGGATCGTTGTGTGTGCACATTAGCAAAAGCTTCGAAATCTTAACAATGGGAATGCAATAGGGAAATGCATGAACCAATATAGCGAGGGAACTGTCCATGATACCCTGTCCTCTGGTCATGTCACCTGGTGTTTTCAGCAATCGCATGAGATTTTGTTCGATTGATTGGTCCGAAAAGATTCGTCCCCATAAATTATCTTTTCGCCTTATCGTGAAATAGCCAGCCATCTTTGGTGAATTTACCAAATTCCGTTTCATTCATGGTAGTTTGCAGTGCTTGCATCTGTTGGAGACATATTCTTGCAGACTTGGCGTATGCTAAGTGTCCAGCAGCATGGAAATACGGAATCATTTGTCTGATCGAGTTTAGGTGCAACGCCCAATCTCCAGTCCTTTCTGCATAGATGAACTACTTTATCAAAGGCACTTGCTCCATGTTATTCAGCCATAGTCGTCCTGTTCGACTCCGTTCCTTCTCTGTTTTTATCCATTGTTGATTCTCCTCATTTAGCGTCTGCATGACTTTCTCATCCTCTAGATCCACCGGTTTCTGACCAATGATGGCTTTGTGTAAAGCCGAAAGACTTTCTTTTGTCTTGTCTTCCATCTCTGTCATCATAAAAGTAAAAAGCGCCACTGAGGTCAGCAGATGAGCTCGAAGGGCGTGGGCATATGCATGACCTGTCATCATATGCACCACTGATGCTGGAACATAAACTGATTCCCATAGAACTTCTAGTCCACTGCCGCCCATGATATAGCCAACTGAACCCATGAAGGACACCAAGAGGTGGAAACCACCCAGTATGACCACTACCCCTTAGAGTATTTCATCGGATGCTACAATTTCGATTGCTTTGGCGTAAAATGGCTGGTAAAAGGTCACGAAACATGTTTCCATGCCATGCAGGCTACTTTGTTCCCTGACAAAATTCAAGGCAGTGTAAATAGAGCTGGTGTTTGTTGNGTGCCTGAAGGGAAGGATTTCGATTCTGGTCGTTTCGTAGATCTCCCCTTTGGAAGCAAGTTGCATGAATCCACCCCAGGAAGGTGAAGGTGCGCCTAGGTTAGCGTCTGGGAGAGTCAATGATGCCATCCATAACTGATCCAGGGCAAAAGAAAGTTTCTGACGTCTTGGGTTCAGTTCGTATGGGAAGAGAGAGCTGACCTTAATGCAGCTTAAAGCCGACACAAAAGGCTTCTTATAAGCCTTGATTGCCACCTTACCAAACTCTCCAGTTACATCGGCTTTGACTAGTTTGGTTGACCTTTTGATGGTGTGCCTGGATCTCCCAGAATCTGGAGTGACACAACCGACGCCGCCCATTGAATGGAAGGTGTTGTGTTCCGAAATTGTGGCGACGTTGAAATCAGCATTATCAAACACAAGTTGAAAAAAAAACCATCTAGCTGATAGGACGGCTGATCATTCGAAATGATTGCTGACAGAAGCCTTTGGACCTCCTTGTAATCATCTGAAAATCCCAGGCTATTCAAGAGACAAATTAATTCTTTTGCACTGAATTGATGAAACAGATACACTGCAATGCACATGAGAATCGGGGAAATAAAATATTGCAATTATATATGATACGTACCTCAACAGCTTGGAAGATGGTGATAATCGATTCAATGTGGCAAAGAACGGTGAATGAACTGTCGCGAGATTCCCGAATGGACGAATAACGTGAGCATTCATACAGAAATGAACAAACAATATACAAAAACTAGGTTTATTGTTTTGGAAATGGGCCGTTCAATTCATCAGAAATGATATGCATGCTTCGTTTTCTTATCTAAAGTTTTACGTCCTCTTTAAATAAGAGCGCGCACCACACGCGAAATAACGCGCTTTTTAGCCATTAGGGGGGTAGGGTAAGTAAACCAGCTGTAACTCGAAAACTTCAGCGACAAGACCCCTTTTTTATTTCACTAATATTAGGAACTATAAACCAGGCAGTTTTCTGAGCAGTTTGAAGGCTCTGTGTTCTATACATTGTTAGATATATCGTAATCAATGACGGTAGAATTTCAAAATCGATGCTCAAAACAGTCATTTTTCAAAGAAGAATCTCAATATCGAAGCGTTATATGCCATATAGAGAGCTTATATTCTACATATATTTAATTCATCTAACCAAGAAGCTATAGTGTGAATTATACATTTCTGTGTTAATAAAATCTGTGTATAATAGCAACTGACCAAGGTACTACCAAACTGACTCAATATTACTCTTAAAACAGCCAGGAATTTTTTGGCACAAGGTCTATCTTTGGGGAGTTTTGATATGTTGTTCGGCATGCCAAACTCCATCATATATCCAAAAATTAGCTTGATGTTATTTTTTTCCCTTTTAGGCCCTTTTTTGTCTAATACTAGAAATGAAGATGAATAAAATTTCTCAATATATATTTATTCATATCAACATGATACACATGGAGTATGAACAGTGACACAACAGTACAGTGCAATAAACAACAATAAAAGAAAGAAAAAAAGAAAATCATAACAACAGAGGCTGAGAGGAATTGCTGCTGATCTGAATCATGGCCAATCTACAAGTCATTCGTAAGTCAATTAACAGTATGAAGTGACCTATATGGCAGCGTTGTTGAGTTACAATTTTAAAATACACCTATTTGGAGAAGAAAATTTAAGTGAAGGCATTGTTTGGTGGAGATAAAAGGCTTCTGCAACCATAGAGGATCATTATGTTTAGGATAAATCGCGTGGTTCTACATAGGAAAAAAAATGTTTGTTCCCCTTCGAGCAAGATTGAAATCCCCACATACTGCGAATAGATATTTGATTCATCCTGTGTATGACTCAATGCATTCCACATCAGGTGTTTGTGTCTTTGGAGTGACATGCCGAAGCAAAATGCCTACCTCCTCTGTTCTTACCCACTATATTCTATATCACCCACTAGTATTCTCCTTTGGCATGGCCAAGCGCAGTCTACGCTGGCTCGGCCACTCTAGTATATATATATATATAGAATAGACGACGGTATAGAATTCAAAGGGGTCTTCTCTGCATAGAATTGCAAATGAAACAGGTCGACCACTGCTGCGCTTCAAAGACGCCCAAAGTCCCAACCTGATAACTGGGATTTTCTTGCAGGAAAGAGACAGAGCAAAGGGAAAGTCCGCACTCCCCTAGCTATAGGGGAACAATATCGGAAACAGAACACTTATATGCCTGAGCAGGCACCTACCGATCCCACTAGAATACAAATTTTACCACTGCTTATAACTAGATGAGGTGTTGTTCCCAGACTCATGCCGTTAATGCTAGGTGTGCAAATTTTTGCTAGAAAGTGTATCGTTTGGAAACCGGCCCACATATACTTTCGGGGTTCATTTGGGTACAGAGATGATTTGTTCAGCATGTAGGCCCTACAAGGGTTTTCCATTGTATTCCTGTTATCGTGTTTTCTGTACAAGTGACATATTTATGAGTTGGATCATGTCATGGTTGAAGAGAGGGAAGTGCTTGAGTATAGCCTTGTTTGTTTTGAGTCAAGGTCGCGGGATATTGTTGGAATTTTCATTCTTTCAAACTTCATCATCTACGCGTCACACTGTTCCTTAATCAAAGGCATATCTGGCTTGAGTGGCTAATTATCAAATCGGCATAATCGATTTTTCCAAAATCAATCAAACGCGAAAGGGAAACATAAAAATCCTTGCTTCCCACTTCATCAATCACCAAAGGCAAGTTTGTTGCAACCATCAAACGACTAAAGAATAATATACACAGTAAGGTCAGCTACCGGAGCAGCGTTGTTCATTGTTGATTGTAGATCGATGTTAAGCTGCTTTTGCTGGGTGAGATATCTTCTCTTGAATTCAGCGGAAGACGCATGCGTGATCAGACTGCGGGCGGCTGCTGTTGCTGATGCTGCTGCGGCCACGCGTGAATGGTGCATATAACCTCTGCGGATCACGTATCGATTCAACTGCTCTGTTAATCTCAGGTGAGGCTATTTTACAGTGAAACGAATGCATTTGGTTCATAGTAGGATGTATCCCTCAATCATCGCATTGCGTATTTACGTTGTGATAAGTGTATTAAGTATTAACACCATAGCCTTGGGCGATATCTGACTGCGTTTATGTCCAATGCCACGTACTTCGTTCTTCTTTGTATGCAGGTTAACGTCACAATGCATCAATCGGTTTAAGGAGAAACCTGTCCCATTCGAAATGTTTTCCTGATCGACGCATTGCACATCTTGATAACTGGAAGCGTTGTCTGATGCATTCGACGAATACACCAACAATCAGCGAACAACATATTATGCAGAATATGTCATGCATGCTGCAAGATTCCACTTGAGGTAGCTCTTGATCAAGGGGAGCGGCGGCCATCGATCAAGAAGCCCCTCCACTATTCAATAGGCTTCCTCAGCCCTCTTCCCCGCTTCCCTATTATGTGCTCTCTAACATGCTCAGGCGTGTTTTTCTTCCGGATATCTTAGCGTTTTATGACAAACAGAGTCGAACTCCCAAGTCGAAAAAGATGCACGATGTTGGTGCACACACAAGGGAAATTAGCTACGCACATGTGCATCAACAAAGGGCCTTATTTCCGCCTGTCTCGATATTGAATTATTTAACCGTTAAGATGTGAGGGTATATAGGTCATCAAACGGAGTCTGATGCAAATTCCGTTTGCACTCAGTGACCTGGCTGACATTATTAAGCAGCTTAGGGGAAGACTCCTATAATCGTGATCATAAACCAGCCATTGATCATATGAGGGTATAGCGGATGACGAATTTAATGCTCTGTATTAAGAATTGTCCGCTTCAATCATCATGACTGGCTGTAGCTTGTGTGTACATCGGTTAAAACTGTACTGCGTAGGCTTGATTTTGCTCCTTGTTCAAGCGTATGTACTTGCAAAACTCCACATGATGTAACCAAGAAGCATGCTCAGATATACGGGCGCAATACGTCAATCTGCATGTTGACAGAAGGTGACATGTTTATGGCCCTAACAGGAGTCAGCTAGGCTCAGTCCAGTATATTTGGTATATGCATTGAAATTATTATATTGCACGAAGCTAAAGCAATTATCATTGCAGTATACCACCAGACAGTCAAAGAATATTATATTTGGTCAAATGTGTTGCAATAAAAGTTTAATGAATAAACAAATTCAAAATAATATGCATTTAATATGCTTTAATTAACGCAATGAACTTGAACTTCAAGTAACTTCATTTAAAATCAGGATATTGTTAGAGGTGTACGTGTAGCATATACTCTGCGAAATTCAAAACCACAACTTACATAGCCATTGAGTTATCGTAATTTGAAAAAGTCTTAATTGTTATTATGCAAGATTACGCAAGAACGGTGCATCTAGGAGCCATAATACTTCCGAGCTTTATTTTATATATTGATGCATTGAATCATTTAATGCCAGTTACAAGTTGCTGGCATTATTAGTCAATGAGTTATTGGCGATCAAGTTTTTAACTTTGAAAAATCACTGCGACCTTGATCTTTAACCTTTGACCTTCAAATTTTCAATGTTAGCTTACACTGCATACGCATAGTTATATGCAAAATTAATATTGCATTATTCATGTATTATTACATAAATGACAGACCAGAGATAAAAGATTATCTTTTATCTCTGTGACGGACATCGGTTATAAGTCCGTTATGATAACAGCCCCTCACTTCGATTTTTTCAAAGTGCGTTATGATAATGATAGAGATTTCTGCATACATACCAATGAAACTGGTTGATAATCAACTTTCTGAACAAGATTTTTGAGAACATCCGCTGTTTACGATCGGATTTTTTTTTAAGGAAAATTTTTAATTAAAAATTTTCCTTATGTTACTTTACGTGTTTTTTAAGGAAAATTTTAAATGAAAAATTTTCCTTATGTCACTTTACGTGTTTTTTAAGGAAAATTTTAAATGAAAAATTTTCCTTCTGTTACTTTACGTTTTTTTAAGGAAAATTTTAAATGAAAAATTTTCCTTATGTTACTTTACGTGTTTTTTAAGGAAAATTTTAAATTAAAGTTTTTCGTTTCGTTATGTTTTTTTTTTTCTTTTTTTTTTTTTTTTTTTTTTTTTGGGGTAAGCCTGTGAACGATTTTTTATGCGCCGTTGCGCAGAACTCCGTTAAGTGTAATTCATCAAATTTCACACATTGATAGTACATGTCATTCTGCGGGTCTGATTCAAATTTGGAAGGTAAAAGTCAAAGGTCAAGATCACAGTGATTTTTCAAAATCTCAAAATGGATCGCGTCTAGCTCACTCATTAATTAAGCTAAAGTCTTGCAACATACATCAATCGATCCAGCGCATTGATATGTACAACAATGAATGGCGCTATTACTGCTCTCAGATGCACCGTTCTTGCGTAATCTTGCATAATAGTAATTACGACTTTTTTAAATGCAAATATCTTGGTTGTTAAGCGGATTGTGGCATTGAAATTTGCAGAGTATATTGCAAGTATAGTTATCTTATGTAATTATAAGTTTAAATGAGATTGCATCAAGGTCAAGGTCATTGTGGTAATTAAAGCATTTAATTGCACAAATTGATGATTATTTTCTGAGTTGCATACAACGTGTGTTGTCGAGTCTTAGAAGGAAATGTGATAATTCAGAATATTTGTGTGTTTTCGGTCGGAACACATATTAGGCAACACTTAGCCAATTTCATTGCTTCGGTATTCTGTTGAACAAAGTTTGGTACTGATTATGTTGAATTCGCTCATGTCTGTCAATTAGTAAGTTGCACTCATTAATGAAGCAAGTTATTTCGAATTAACACTGAAAGTTGTTGTCGAGTCTTGGAAGGAAATGTAATAATTCAGAATATTTGTGTGTTTATGGTCGGAACACATATTAGGCAACACTTAGCCAATTTCATTGCTTCGGTATTCCGTTGAACAAAGTTTGGTACTGATTATGTTGAATTCGCTCATGTCTGTCAATTAGTAAGTTGCACTCATTAATGAAGCAAGTTATTTCGAATTAACACTGAAAGTTTGAAGGTCAAAGGTTAAAGGTCAAGGTCGCAGTGATTTTTCAAAGTTGAAAACGCGATCGCTAAAAACTCATTGCCTAGTAATGCTAACGACTTGTAACTGGCATCAAATGATTCAGTGCATCAATATGTAAAATAAAGCTCGGAAGTATTTCTGCTCCTAGATGCACCGTTCTTGCGTAATCTTGCGAAATAGCAATTATGACTTTTTCAAATGCCGATATCTTTATGGTTATGTAAGTTGTGGACTTGAAATTCGCAGAGCATATGCCACGCATACACCTCTTACGAAATCCTGATTTTAAATGAAGTTGCTTGAAGTTCAAGATCATTGTGGTCATTAAAGCATTTAATTGCAAAATTGATTATTATTTTGAGTTTGTTTGATCATTAAACTTTTATTGCCATCAAATATAGCCAATTATGACGTTCTTCAATTGACTGTCTGGTGGTATACTGCAATGATAATTGGCTTAGCTTATTTCAATATAAGTCCACTGCGCATAGCAAGTATTCTGTTGAACAAAGTTTGGTACTGATTATGTTGAATTCGCTCATGTCTGTCAATTAGTAAGTTGCACTCATTAATGAAGCAAGTTATTTCGAATTACCACTGAAAGTTCGAAGGTCAAAGATTAAAGGTCAAGGTCGCAGTGATTTTTCAAAGTTGAAAACGCGATCGCCACTAACTCATTGACTAGTAATGCTAGCGACTTTTAACTGGCATTAAATGATTCAGTGCAGTGATATGTGAAATAAAGCTCGGAAGTATTTTTGCTCCTAGATGCACCGTTCTTGCGTAATCTTGCGTAACAGTAATTATGACTTTTTCAAATGCAAATATCTCGGTTGTTAAACTTGTTGTGACATTGAAATTTGCAGAGTATATTGCTAGTATCGCCATCTTATGAAATTATAAGTTTAAATTGGGTTACACCAAGTTCAAGGTCATTGTGGTAATTAAAGCATTTAATTGCACAAATTGATGATTATTTCAAATTTTGTTAATTTTGTAACTTTTCTGAGTTGCATACAACGTGAAATGTGATAATTCAGAATATTTGTGTGTTTACTGTCGGAACACATATTAGGCAACAGCCAATTTCATTGCTTCGGTATTCTGTTGAACAAAGTTTGGTACTGAATATTTTGAATTCGCTCATGTCTGTCAATTAGTAAGTTGCACTTATTAATGAAGCAAGTTATTTCGAATTAACACTGAAAGTTTGAAGGTCAAAGGTTGAAGGTCAAGGTCGCAGTGGTTTTTCAAAGTTGAAAACGCGATCGCCAAAAACTCATTGATTAGTAATGCTAGCGACTTTTAACTGGCATCAAATGATTTAGTGTATTAATATGTAAAATAAAGCTCGGAAGTATTACGGCTCCTAGATGCACCGTTCTTGCGTAATCTTGCATGATAACAATTATGACTTTTTCAAATGCCGATATCTCTTTGGTTATGTAAGTTGTGGACTTGAAATTTGCAGAGTATTTGCCACGCATACACCTTTTACGAAATCCTGATTTTAAATGAAGTTGATCGAAGTTCAAGATCATTGTGGTCATTAAAGCATTTAATTGCAAAATTGATTATTATTTTGAATTTGTTTGATCATCAAACTATTATTGTCATCAAATTTGGCCAATTATGACGTTCTTTAATTGACTGTCTGGTGGTATACTGCAATGATAATTGGCTTAGCTTATTTCAATATAAGTCCAATACGCATAGCAAGTCTACTGGGCTAAGCCTAGCTGCCCTCTGATAGAGCCATAAATATATCAACTTCTGTCAAGATGAATACTAAGTCAGACCATTTGGCGAATTGAATGGTTCTGCACAGCCTATATGCTGTAGTATTGACAATCCTTGTAATTGTTGGATTGCATTGGTTTTCATCATACGTTAAATGATAATGTAAAGTCATTTCATGGGAAAATGCATATCTATATAACTCATTGGTTGCGCAATTCTGCTGTAAATCATAAATTGAAGCATATACTATAGTTTGGCATCATGAACTATTATTACTGCAAATAATTAATTATTAAATTAATTAATTATTAAGCTTAATTATTAAAAAATTTCCTTTGTCACATCTCTGATTGATTCTTGTTTGTTTTATTTTTTTTATTTTTGGCGTACTTATAGTCTATGAAACGCTAATAGGTGATTATATTGGCTGATCACCAAAATCCTTTCAGAAAAATTAAAGGGAGGGAGAACTGGTTGAAAATGGATTTTGAGTCGTTATTTGATGCACCAAAGATGATTCCTATGCCTGGCCCACACAAGGAATATCATCGCTAACGATTTCGCGGGAGATATAATGCTAATTAGGCGTGACGTCAGTCGCTGTGATGAAACACCGAGTTCCCCATCTTTTACAATGGGCCTCGTCATATCAGCGTGTCCTGCGACTAAACCCCTGGATATTTTTTTCTTTTCTTTTCGGAAATAGATAGAATAATCATTTTGCCACCAGTCAGGCCCTAAAAATAAACATTTTGTGCATTTTTTCTTAATTTAACAAGCGATTTTCTAGGACACCTACCATGGTTTCTCATTCTGAAACAGTAAAAAGGTCATTCAGAGTGCACCACGCATGCGCAATACTGATAGTTTCGTTTTGTAAACAACAAAGATGTCGGATCACGGCGACGATGAAGCGACGTTTTCCGACTTCCCTGCTCTCGTTGGGCAGATCATAAGCTATGCCTACACCTTGCGATAAAGAGAACTTTGGTCCATCGTCACATGATCGTGTTGAAACGGAAAAAAGCTATCAGGAGGCCGGTCGGTCGCCCTCGATTCACAGACAGGCTCACACTCACAGACTATTGAGTGTGACTGTCGTCGAAAACACCGAAGTCTGAACAGCGAACCAGAAAAGTACAACCATGCAAGTGAGTAAATTTACTTTAATAGAACTGTTTCAGCAATAGCGGTGAACAGTAGAATTTTAGAAAATCGATCTAGGTGATTAGACTATGTCACGAGTGTAAACTGATCTCTGCCACCATGACCATCTTATTCTCTGATCTGATTATGTAATCATAATGGGAGTGTATTAATTTTATGCAAACGGATATTTCTGGCACTTGTGAGCTTACGATTTAGTCATCTACGAAATTTATAATTATTTTCAGTACTTGATAATTATCTTAATTTGATTCTAAATAAACAAATAAATGAATGAATTTATAAGCCCCTGTTGTGCAATGATGCAA
>KB309546.1:74406-98478 GCA_000328365.1 Capitella teleta
AGGAAAATTTTAAATTAAAAATTTTCCTTATGTTACTTTTTTTTTTTAAAGGAAAATTTTAAATTAAAAATTTTCCTTATGTTACTTTACGTGTTTTTTTTTTTGTAAGTCTGTGAACGATTTTTTTATGCGCCGTTGCGCGGAGCTCCGTGAGGTATAATTCAGCAAATTTCACTCATTGATAGTACATGTCATTCTGCGGGTCTGATTCGAATTTGAAGGTTAAAGGTCAAAGGTCAAGGTCACAGCGATTTTTCAAAATCTCAAATTGGACCGCTTCTAGCTCACTCATTAATTAAGCTGGGGTCTTGCAACATACATCAATCGATCCAGCGCGTTAATATGTACAACAATGCATAGCGCTGTTACTGCTCTCAGATGCACCGTTCTTGCGTAATCTGGCATAATAATAATTACAACTTTTTTAAATGCAAATATCTTGGTTGTTAAACGGGTTGTGGCATTGAAATTTGCAGAGTATATTGCTAGCATAGCCTTCTTATGTAATTGTAAGTTTAATTGAGGTTGCACCAAGGTCAAGGTCATTGTGGTAATTAAAGCATTTAATTGGATAAATTGATGATTATTTCGAATTTCGTAAATTTTGTAACTTTTTTGAGTTGCATACAACGTGTGCTGTCGAGTCTTAGAAGGAAATGTGATAATTCAGAATATTTGTGTGTTTTCAAGCGAAACACATATTAGGCAACACTTAGCCAATTTCATTGCTTCGGTATTCCGTTGAACAAAGTTTGGTACTGATTATGTTGAATTCGCTCATGTCTGTCAATTAGTAAGTTGCACTCATTAATGAAGCAAGTTATTTCGAATTAACACTGAAAGTTTGAAGGTCAAAGGTTAAAGGTCAAGGTCGCAGTGATTTTTCAAAGTTGAAAACTCGATCGCCACTAACTCATTGACTAGTAATGCTAGCAACTTGTAACTGGCATTAAATGATTCAGTGCATCAATATGTAAAATAAAGCTCAGAAGTATTTTGGCTCCTAGATGCACCGTTCTTGCGTAATCTTGCGTAACAGTAATTATGACTTTTTCAAATGCAAATATCTCGGTTGTTAAACGGGTCGTGACATTGAAATTTGCAGAGTATATTGCTAGTATAGCCATCTTTTAAAATTATAAGTTTAAATTGGGTTACACCAAGGTCAAGGTCATTGTGGTAATTAAAGAATTTAATTGCACAAATTGATGATTATTTCAAATTTTGTTAATTTTGTAACTTTTCTGAGTTGCATACAACGTGTGTTGTCGAGCCTTGGAAGGAAATGTGATAATTCAGAATATTTGTGTGTTTACGGTCGGAACACATATTAGGCAACACTTGATTAACACTTGATTGAACTCATTGATTAGTAATGCTAGCGACTTTTAACTGGCATCAAATGATTTAGTGTATTAATATGTAAAATAAAGCTCGGAAGTATTACGGCTCCTAGATGCACCGTTCTTGCGTAATCTTGCATGATAACAATTATGACTTTTTCAAATGCCGATATCTCTTTGGTTATGTAAGTTGTGGACTTGAAATTTGCAGAGTATTTGCCACGCATACACCTCTTACGAAATCCTGATTTTAAATGAAGTTGCTTGAAGTTCAAGATCATTGTGATCATTAAAGCATTTAATTGCAAAACTGATTATTATTTTGAATATGTTTGATCATTAAACTTTTATTGCCATCAAATATGGCCAATTATGACATTTTTTAATTGACTGTCTGGTGGTATACTGCAATGATAATTGGCTTAGCTTATTTCAATACAAGTCCACGGCACATAGCAAGTCTACTGAGCTGAGCCTAGCTGACCTCTGATAAAGCCATAAATATGTCAACTTCTGTCAACATGAAGATTGAGTTTGACCATGTGCCGCATTGGTTTGTTCTGCACAACCTGTATGCTGTAGTATTAACAATCCTTGTAATTGTTGGATTGCATTTGTTTTCATCATACGTTCAATGATAGTGTAAAGTCATGTCAGGTGGAAATGCATATTTATATAGCTCATTGGTTGCGCAATTGTGCTGTAAATCATAAATTGAAGCATATACTATGGTTTGGCATCATGAACTAATATTACTGCAAATATTACGTGAATGTTCCCTTGATCAATGTTCATCATTAGCTTAATTATTAAAAATTTTCCTTTGTCACATCTCTGATTGATTCTTGTTATAATTTCAAACTGTATATACTTCTCTAAGTAGTGCACAAGTAGCTGTTGGTCTATACTCACAAGACCCGGATTCCTATGCTTCCACCAGGTATACTAATTATATACTATTACGTCTTTCTTTCCTTCTCTCTCTGAATTTGTATTTGCCAATTTTTGATATTCAGTTAAGTTCTAATCATCGGCTTCTTTGGATTAGTTTACGCGCATAAGGAGTACGTACGCAGCGACCTTCAACCCATTCGGTCGGTGCTCGTACCACCGACGCGTACCGTCAGTCGACGGTGTACGCATGTCTACAGCGAACAAACACTGAGGTGTGAAATATTTTATCTCTCGATTTAAATGATTAGACCAGAGTTTGATCATTGCTCACTACCGGCATTCGCGATGCTGCTGCCCTGGAAGTCTGCGCTTTAAGTGAAGTGAAGCATGGTGTCCGCTCTTCGCTCTGTTGTGCGCCTTCTTCTTCTTATAGGCGACGCTTTTTAAGACGTCCGTTCAGAACTTAGCCATGGGTAAATTCGGAAAGAGCTCCGAAGATGGAGAGCAGGATTCAGTTGTTCCGATTGGAATTAAAATCCGGGACGACGTATTTTCTGACACAAGGGAAATGGATACAATTGTTGCTAGTGGCAACGGTGAAGTGCAAGGACATGCAAATCCGGCTTTCCAGCCGGACCCTGGTGAGAGACTTATACATATAGTTAACTATGTGATGATTTTAATTTATGCGTGCTGAGAATTACGACGCAATAATTTGTTCGTCTTAATTATTGAAAGGGATTGTATGATTCTGTGACAATTGACGATTGACAATTGAAACTTTTATCATCTCAAGAGTCAGGATATCCTGATATACATATTAGAGATGTGATGGATTCGTACATAATTAAAGATTTTTGGAACAGCTCAGAACGTTCAGAATTCTCTTCTCTTTTTTTTTTCTCACGGTCTGGTGACCTCATTCCACCGGTATATTCTGACCTATTCTTACTCAACATGTGCGCCATTGAATAACACCAGGTGTCCCAGCGGCTCTCTCCAGGCCTCTAATTACTGACATTCCCCTCGTGACGTCACTATCACACCCTCAAACACATCCACTCATTAAGTTGTATTACGCAATAACAAAATGTCTGTCCTCGCCCAAGTGCTCCTATAGGCAGGGCAATGTGCCCGAGTGCCCATTGTATTATCCGGCACAATTAGCTGATATGCTACCACGAACATGTCTCTTGCCATATCGCGCCCACTCAAACATGCCTCGTCCGCTTGTGGAATTCTTGTATCAGGCAGCTGTCACCGTTTCTGTTAAATACAAAAGCCCCCTATGCTGATTTGACTAGAGTGCGCATGCACACAGCGCGGAGATTAACTTCTCGTTATACCAGGTGGGTGTGGATGCTCGCTTGTTCTCTGATAATCATGATTTTTAATAAATGAGATGAAATTCTGATTGGCATTTTGACTGAAAATTCATGAGCTCCCAAGAAATTGCATAATTCACCGATGCAATTGGCACTGAGTTATAACTATAAAGCACACAACATGTAATTTATTATTTTTGACTGTGGGTTTGCTTTTATGGTTATTTTTTCACTGAAAATAGAATGCCCCCATAATCGATAATTGTTATCGAATCACACAAACGAATCACACCACAAGGCCTGTTAACCTGCATGCCTCTATGGCAGCCATTGCTTGCGAAAGAATTGTCCAGTGCAAGATATCAGCCACACTGAACTTTTATCTGCACTCGACTGTTACGGGGTTGCCAGCTAGTACATAGGATATACGTTATATATCTGGATACAATCACTTGTTTACGTGAAGCTCTGGAATGTTCTCGACTTCCTTCGGTTAGTACTCAATTTATAATTATTATAAATTAACCCAATGTAGGAAATACGCTGTTTTTGACTAACGAACACCTTCACAGAAATCGGTCGACTCAAATTTGACTAGAGTGCGCGTCCTCAGACCACTTCCCGCTTGTCCTTTGGGCTGCCGACCGGTGAGCTGTCTGGGCCTGAGCCTGGGCGGAGCACCACAATTCGTGCCAATGCCGCTTCCTGGGAACGTGCCGCTAAGTCGGACATCGAGGCATATCCTCGACGATGCGCGCCTTTGCTCTTGTCCATGGTGATCCTGCATGTGGCTCTCCTGTGCGCCGATGCCCAGTGCGACAACATCAGCCATAGAGAGGCCATCAGCAAATTATACAGAGATATGCCATGCTGACGTCATCAGCTGCAAGTATTCCGACCAAACGTCAACAAAGACACAAACCGGTGCCTGGGTGGAACGAGTTTGTAAAGGAACACCATGCAGCAGCAAGACTTTTATTTACCCTGTGGGTTAGAGCTGGAAGCTCCGCCAGGGGTCACTGCACGTACAGATGTCATGACACGGGATCGGGCTGGCTTTAAGTTTGCTCTTCGCCGTTGTAAGCGGGAGGAAACCCAAATTAGGCGGACAAGCTGTCCTAATCATTCCTTCCCCTGGATAATACTGCATTTTGGAAAGAGGTGCAGGCCCAATCGCTGAGGAGCACTCCATTGGTGGCGTCATTAAACGGTACATCCGATGAGGACGCCATCGCCAACATGTGGGCAAAACACTACGGCGAGATTCTCAATGCTAGTGATACGGATACAAGCCGAAAACGAGTAATTAAAGAATTACATGCAGCTTATGAGAGCCCCGTCAGTGACGGATCATTGAACAGCTCGCTCTTCAGCCCAAGAGAGGTGGAGAAAGGTTTATCAAAAATGAAGAGAGGGAAAGCTGCAGCTAACGATGATCTCTCTGCAGAACACCTCATTTATACTTCCTCACAAATACATGTTTTATTAATGATGCCATGCCATGGCATCTCTTACTCATAATTACTTGCCTCCTTTCGTTAGTGAATCTACTATTATTCCTATCATAAAAGATAAACCGGGCAATGGCTCAGATATCGGAAATTATAGGGCCCATTGCCCTGTCTTCTGCAATTAATTACCAAGGTTTTAGAAACTTTAATTTTATGTAAAGCCGCATATATTTTTTTGTCTTCTTCTGACCATTGTAAATCCGAGTGAAGTGGGGCAGCGCGATGTCAAATTATTTTAATGTTTCGAATGGTGTACGACAGAGTAGAGTCCTGTCTCCTGTTTTTTTTTTAAATTTTTTTTTTTTTTAAACATTTATGTTGATGATCTGAGTTTTATGCTACGTGACAGTCGGTATTGGTTGTTCTTTAGTGAGTCTATCTGTAATCATCTTTTTTTTTTTTTTTTTTTTTTTTTTTATGACGATGACCTTGTTTTATTGAGCCCTTCCGAAAAAGGCCTGCAACATTTGTTAAGCCTTTGTTTTAATTATAGCATATCTCATGACATTACTTTTCATCATAAGAAAACTGTATGCGTGTTTTTAACCTCGAACCTCCACATTTAAAAGGCATAGACGATACATGTAGTAAAGTCTCCCTCGGTGGTAATGTTCTAAGTGTTACTCCATCATGTAAATACCTGGAAGTTTTTATTTCAAATGACTGTTCGGACGACACTGATCTCGCAAGGCAGTTAACCACTGTTGATCTATTTTTAAGAAATCGGCCATGGGGAAACGATAACGTGTACTATACATTGCATACATTTATACATGTATCGAATCATTGATCAAACGATCAGTCATTGTGGCGACTAACACAATTCCTTTGATCTGATTTTAATGTTCAAATTTGCTGTACGTGTGCAATATATACAGTATATATACCAGTACAATACCGAGTATATTTACTATGTTATATGTTCCATGCGTAGAATGTGAATGACAGAAGATATAATTTATGAAGAGATGGAACGGAGTATTTTACGACATATGCAGCATCTTTGCTGATGAGGTTTATATTATATAGCACGGTCGGTTGTTTTGGCTTGAGGGGGTATATAACCGAAACGCATTCACAATTAAACACGTTATGTCATTCATAGAATGTGTGCGTTTAAAAATGTGAACTTTCTCACAATTGTAAAGCTGTAAAAGGCAACGAAAAGGAGCTTCATCGCTAGGCTCATTTAAGACGAGGGCTCACAGAGTTTCAACAATGGGCCCACTTTTGCGAATTGTAAAGATACGCTTATCAAGAAGTATTCGTGCAAAGATGGCTCTTGCATAACTTGCATAAGATGCCTTTTGTATACTGAATCAGTATACAAAATTATATCAGTAACTGATATAATTTAGTCATCTGTAGGGGGCTGGGCCTGTTTACAGATGTTATCAATCAATTAATCAATTTATTAGGTCATTGATTAACCATGTCCCAGTCAATAGCATCTTATATACCAAATTTAGTCAAGATACCGATAAGGTAATCAACACCTGTTTTTATATACCTATATATGTCAACTGATTGGACGATTAAAAAATCAATCTTGAATGATCTAAAAATCAATCTCTAATTATTACGCATACGATTCACTGAACTCACAGCATCAACACACCTAACGCTATCGCTATATTTTAACCTCCCAAAGGTAATGAGAATTCCAATATAAATAATCGATTCTGTTCCACCAATTTTCGCTCTCATTGGCCATTGTGCTTATTTCAGAGACCAAAATGGTGAAGAAGTCAAGTGGGGAGCAGGACGAGGCGCTGCTGTACACCAACCCGACCCTGCAGCCGCAGCAACCACCGTCGGCCGTCGACGCCAGCACCGAGACGAAGCTGTCGTCCGCCAACGGCGCTCTTCACCGCATCTCGACCAACATCAGCATGGACGACGACGAAGGTGAGGTTGGGCGAGGCAGGGTCAGATCTCGATCCAGAAGCCCCACTGGCGGCTCCTCTGCGACTTTCTGTGACCTTCCGCAAAGGTCAAGGTCACCAACACCGACGCGCGGTGCGATGTTGTCACCCCCTGAGATCACTTACGATGAGATCAGCACAGCCCCGAACTCCCCGACCAGGCCAGTGCTTCTGCAGGACTTGAGGGTGTTCGGAGGCTCCAGCCACCAGCTGCAGACGCTGCACCACAAGGCTGTCATGGTGACCCCGTCGGGCAGCCTGTTGACGGTCAGCCAGTCGCCACTGGAGTTCAGAGAAAGCACGTACAGCATCAACTACCCCGATGCTGCAGGTAGCATCGTTGTTGTGGCTATTGTCGCTGCGGCTGTTGTTGCATGTTGTTTGCTTTGCTTCCACGTTGTCAACGCCAGTAATGACCTCCGCGAAGGCCACGTACTCTTCCGAGTGATCGCTCGGAGCTGAGATTAACACGAAGGAATATATGACGCCACGATGTGAGGCCATCCTGAGCTAGCGTCTTCTGCCAAGGTCACTGCTTCAACTAATCCTGCAGTGATGAAGAGGCCTCGGATATCCGCGATTACTGACTCTGTGGATCTTGCATCATTAATTTGCAAACATGCATGATCCTGACCGCGGCACAGATGTCTGGCTCATTTAATTGCCAGCCAGCTGTCGTTACTGTTGAGCTACGCATTACTTTACCTTTATTTTATCGCCATGGCAACGTTAATTTTATCGCCATAGCAACGTTGTAATAATAACCGACAAGCTAAGAAATAACACAAAAATATGAGGACGAAGCTCACAGTGGAGACAGGTAACCGCGTTTATGTCATCCACGTCGTCTTCGAAATATTCCTCGTTTTTAGATTTCTTCTGTGCAGCATATTATATACGCGTAGTGTATATGTTGCATCATGTGCATGTTCATAGATAGTAAACAGATATGCTTGTGATCGTACATGTATATGTATAATAGCCTAACAGGACAATTGATCTCTTAACTTCTTCAGCGTTCGATTTCATCGTCAACCCTCTCGTTCACCGTCTTCTATCTCCACAGATGATGGCGAGGACATATCATTGATGTACGCCAGGCACGAAGTGAGTTCCAACTCTTGATATTTTAACTCCAACGTACATTTAGAACTATTGAGACTCATTAACTGATTGAAAACCTTGCGATAAAATTCAGGTATGTTATAAAGACTTAAAAAGAGCAATTTGAAGTGCAATCTACTGAATCTAGGGACCCCGTCCTTGGCTAAAGGAAGGAAAAATATGTCAGAGATTTATATGAAAGCTGCGCTCTCGTTTTATGTGCTGCTTACGCATACGTGGAATTATTTTTTTGTTCTTAATAAATCAATAAACATCCATACACCATGCAGCAATAGTATGAATCTACGTTCAACTTGAATTGGGTTAAGTCTAAAACAGGGCAATATAATTAGAGTAATTAACCTGTAAATCACAGGGTTAAATATAACTCATTGTAAAAAAATATCTTTAAATTGTCAAAATCATGTACATCATTAAAACAATTGCTGACGTCGGTATTGTATTTTTCTACTTTTTAAGAAAATCCCGATGAAGGACTTCGCGGCCGAGATCCGTGCTTCGATGGACGTCGAGAACTTCATGTCGGAAGCGAAGTTGATTCTGGATCTGCACGAAAGCACTGTGGAAGCAACGCTGGAGAAAATGGTGAGATTCCTTCTGGACAACAAAGAGGAACCGGAAGTGGCAGTGGACGAGGTGCGAAGGGCGCTCTTCACGCATGACTCAGGTGAGGGATCAAGGCTCTCCTTGTAATCGACCAGGACATACCATCCGTCTGTTTGGTATCCCGTTTACAGGGGCGGGATGTGTGGTGGGCGATGAAAATAGAAACGGGATATTGAACTAACGTGATTGAGGTGTATTATGGAGTATGGAATATTGTTACTAATAAATTAAGTCACGTGTACCAGTGTATTCACTATTCAGTGGCGTGATGTAGATGTCTTTGTGTGAGCTCCCATTTTATAAACTTAGCTTTACTTGGCTTTCTCGCAGTTGTCTGTCGCCGTATTTACTATTTAGCTGAATGTTTTTCACTGAATGGTTTTGAGTTGTGAACTTTTGATTTTGGGATTTAAGCAATTGTGTTGCGTTTACAGTCGATGCAGATCCTGCACGTGAGAAACAACGCTTTAAGTGAAACATGTGATTCGAACCCTTCAATCGATTATCTGCCTCAACTTAAGGCTAAAATTCGTTGCACTGCTGCAAAATCAGCCACCGGTGATTTCAGATTTACTGTCCTTGTTTATGCGAAAACATACTATAATACAACAATGCTACGGCGCGTGCTTTGTATACACATTGGCAATGTATTTCTACATTTTCTTGCATTATTTTATCATAATTTTCCATTTTTAACATGGTTATTGAATCGCTATTTTGGATGATGTGAGCGATGTCTTATTTTCCGGAACAAGGGACAGTTGCCATGGTTACTGGCGATGTGATCGTCTCAATCCTTCCAGCAAAATCCCGTCTCGATTCCCGCCCTGAACCAACTTCTGTTTTTATGACATCAAATTATCTCATGAGCAATGTTGGTATTTGCCGATATTGGTGGCCGTCAGATCAGAGATTCACGTGCCGCAGTCCGACCCCGGTTTAATTGATGCTCGCATTGCACGTGTCGTATAGGCCTGGCGGTTGGCGAGTGGGTCGAGGAAGGATGCCTCCACGTGATGTGGAATCCCTCGCCAGGTAGGGCCTACGCCATCCAGTGCATATGAACTATGGAGATGCAGCTTCTTGCTTTGTACATCATGGTCCCACGCCTCAGGTTGAAGTTTACGTGTGGTTGTATATTTTGGTTGTATTCACCGGCGAAACTGAGTATTTTTTGTTTGTTTTGTGTACAACTCAACGGTTGTTTCCTCTCAACATTGTGTATCATTTTGTTACATACATGTATTGAAGTCACAATTGTTTTGAGATATTTCGCCTGTCTGCATGGGACTGAGTTGTATTCATTCTTTTAACGCTGTCTCTGCAATATATAGTACCCTGGGAATGCTCTCTAATACCTTTTGTCCATGAGGTATGCCTACTATGTACATGTTCTGCGTGTCAAGTGATTTCCATGTAGAGCAAAAACGCTTCTGTGAAATGCTTGGCTTTCGTGCCGTTATAATGAAGGCAGATGCATCGATGTAATAGAACCTGAACCAGACGCAATGCTTACCCTCGTGTACATTCTCTCATTTCCTGCCCACACAGAACACCGATACCGACGTACGTAAGCATCGTTTTCCCCGCCATTTTGCGCTCTTATTTAGTTGCATATAAACATGTGTTATTTCCTGATCACAGTGCATCAATTGGCGCGCACCATTCAAGGAACCTGCCGGACATACGGAGGCGGATTCGATTACGACCAGTCATGGGTCTGTATCCTGTGAGTCAATGTCGTCAAAATGAGCTTCACCCAATAGATGCGTTCATTTCGTCCAGGTGTTCAGCTCCTTCGATTGTCAAGAGACGCGTCGCCATCGCTCGACTGAAGCATTCGACGAATTTAGGACGAACAAGCCAAGAGGTTCATTTCGTCATTCTGATTCTGACGCCGACGAAAGAGGTGAGGAATCCCTGCGAAATAAAGGAGGCCAAATGGGAATAGATTGCAACTGCGCGGTCATTGACATGCGTGCTGTTTTGTGCATGACTATGACTTCAATTATTCCACATGCATATTGCATCTGCCTTCCTTTATCGTGATTTAATGCTTTCATTGAAAACAAAACAACAAATGTAATTGCTTCTATTATGAGGCCAAGCCTAGCTAGTACAGGGGCTGGGGCGTTTATTCAACGACAACCCTCTCAGGACAGAGGCTAAACAGGTCTCCTATCATGCGGACCAAATGAACTGTATTCTGACCTATATTTGTGATGATATGTATATGACGAGAGAACAGAGCTGTAGGCAAAAGGTCTGCTGGGATGAACAGCTCATCCTTCTATAGTTGTGTGGTTTGCGGAAGCAACAACGACCTCCTGCCGGAGCACTATTGCATTATTACAACGAATGGTATGGAAGTCCGAGGCTCTGTGCTACATCTCTCTGTGATTGTTGCCAATGTATGATCCAGGCATATTCTTATTCTCCCTGTCACTCTTTCCCTTTTCTCATTATCTCATAGAAAGGAACGAAAAATGCGATGGAAACTGGTCGGACATTTGCGACGATGTTCGCTGACATGGACCTCAGACTCCGGCTGCTGACCGCCAGAAGCGACGAAGAATTCAAGCAGTTCCTCTACGAACACATGAAAGAACTGTCGGAGGAACAAGCCTCATCCGACATCGACAAGATCAAGGACGAACCACCCAAATTCGACTTCGAGGCCGCATACTCTGTAAGTATACATTAAATCGTATACAATTGTAATTCTTCGGTGACTCTGCAGTGCTGCCCAACTGCGTAACAAGGCAGGGCGCTGTGTACTACTGTCTATGGTGGTATGCAGAATAAAGAACCCTTGGGATTTATCGATAAGAGTAGGGGGAAACCCCGGTCCCGGGCCTTCTGTTCTGGCGCCCGTATCACTCGAACGGGTGGGGTGGAGCCGTAAAACCCCAATCACTCACTCACTCATTAAATCGTATGATGCATATTACTGGGTTGTAAATATCTTGTTCGCGGAACTGTCTACAATCGATGGAGGAGGCATTCCAATATCTTGAATCAAACCTTATATAGATGAACGATGGTTTTTATTAATACTGAGTGTTCTCTCATCTCCAAAAGACGCCACAATGTCCGTTACATTATTTGTATACCAGTTGTAAGTAATGATTCCATTGATTCCATTGATTGCGACCTACAGCCGAATAAAATTATTTGATGAACTAAAGGAATTAATAAGAGATGACATTCACGATATCACCGAGTCGCGACTCTACATGCTCAGCCTGTGGAGCGCCGGTTACAGTTGAAAATGGTTATTGAGCTATGTACTCTAGAAGATGAACAGAATGACCCCCAGCGATGCAATCGTTTTCGCTACACTAAATTCCAATTTCCCTGATTTTCGGCGAATTTCCACAGCATTCTGATTATAAAAATAAATGACCCTTAACCTTGATGTAAGAACACCCGTGATTTGTTTACGAGTGATAAGATGCATATATGCGGCACTTGATCAGTACTTATATACAAGACTACTAATGAGTATAATTATCAAGACTACTCGATCATGAGTATAATGACCTCTTAATTGTGTTAATACTCAGCCGGAATCCGATGCTTTGCAACAGACGAAAGAAAAGGAATCCGTGAGTGCGCATGCGTGTGCGTCTCAGTTACCATGGTTACTGCTTCTCTAGATTTTGAGTCGCTTTAGAGATTTATGTTGCGCTATTAATGTATATGAATTGCATGTTTGACAAATTTTGCGGAAAATTTTTAATTAAGCTATTGTTAAACATTGATTCCTTGATCAATGTTTATCAATAGCTTAATTAAAAATTTTCCTTAGCAAAACATGAACGTAATCGCAGCAATATTAGTTCATGATTCCAAACTATAGTATATGCTTCAATTTATGATTTACAGCAGAATTGCATTTCTACCTGACATGACTTTACAATATCATTTAATGCATAATGAAAACCAATGCAATCCAACAAATACAAGGATTGTTAGCATATATAGGCTGTGCAGAACCATTCAATGTGCCAGCTGAACTAACTCAGTCTGCATGTTGACGGTTGATATATTAATGGCTCTATCAGAGGTCAGCTGGGCTCAGCCCAGTAGACTTGCTATGTGCAGTGGACTTATTATATTGAAATAAGCTAAGCCAATTATCATTGCAATATACCACCAGACAGTCAAAGAACATCATAACTGGCCATATTTGATGACAATAAAAGTTTAATGATCAAACAAATTCAAAATAGTAATCAATTATGTAATTAAATGCTTTAATGACCACAATGATCTTGAACTTTATTTATTTATTTATTTTTTTAATTATTTTTTTATTTATTTATTTTTTCTTCAAATTTGTACGCCCTCTCTAGCCGAAGCTATTCGGGGGCGTTTACAAGTAAAATTGAATTGATAAAATTGAAAAACGATGTTAATTATGAAATGCGATATTAAAAAAAGTGCGTTTTGAGCTTTCATTTAAAATCACCGAGTGCGTCACATTTTCTCAATGTTTCTGGCAGTGAGTTCCATAGCTTTGGGGCCACCACTGAGAAGGCGTTACCGCCAACTGTGGTCAAGCGGAAGGTTCCTGGTCGAAGGCGGTTTGCGTCCATCGATCGTAGATTCCGCGTGGGCAGGTAACGTTCAATTAGATCTTCAATGTAAGGAGGAGCAAGACCGTGCATAGCTTTGAAGATTAATAACACGATCTTGTACTGGACCCGTGGTTCGATCTGGAGCCAGTGCAGTCTTTCTAGAATTGGTGAGATGTGTTCGTACTTTTTAGTTCGTGTGACCACACGGGCAGCAGAATTCTGAACGCGCTGCAACCTGCTGCGTTTCAGAGCACTCAGTCTAAAGAAGAGGGAGTTGCAGTAATCGAGACGTGATGTTTGTTATATTAGTTTGCACTAATGCCCTCGCCGATGTCTCTATCAGGAAATCACGGATTTTCTAAATGTTCTGAAGATGGAAGTAGGCAGATCGGCACACAGTAGAAACATGATTGTGATTGTGACCTCTCTCGCGGGAGCGTGCACCGAGAGCAGCTCCGACATGGTTCGACGTCCGAGCGGTCCATGTGGAAGTTGAAATCGCCCAACACAAGCAATTCGGTCGACGCGGATGTTTGTTCCAATAGCTGCTCGAAGTCGATGAGGAAAGAAACAGCTGATCTCTCTGGGGGTCTGTATAGGTTAACCAGGCGTAGCGATTTCGTCGGACAGGCGATGGTTGTGGTGAATCCTTCGAAGGACGCACGCGAGATATTCTCCAAGGGTTGGACACTGAGTGACAACTTGTAGATCAAAGCCACACCCCCTCCCTTGCGGTTAGGACGCGGGATGTGCAGCAGCGAGTATCCTCGAGGAGTCATCGCACCCATGGCAATGGCGTCAACATCACCGACTCGGAACCAAGTTTCCATCAGAGCCAAAAGGTTGAGGTTTTATTCGACGATCAGATCATGTATCTCCGCTGGTTTGTCAGCAGCGGTGTTTTGTTGCTTCGACGAACGTGCGTTCAACAATTCGGCTCTAAAGGAGAACACTGGTTCGCTTGCGTGGGTAGGCACATGGAGGAGATTGTTGATGTTACACCACGATCAGCTGATCGAACACGTGGCATAAGATTCGTGATAGTCGGTATATGCAGACATAGTCGCCCCGACCCCTTGGTGCCACGCTCGGTGGATTTTCTGGCACACAAGTCGATCTCGTTAAGGCGACTGTAAACAGAAGCCGAAACCCTGGAATCGGCGCGTCGCATGAATGCACACCGACGAGGAACTGTCTTGTATACTTCAACATACTGAAGCATCACAGCCGAACAATCGAGACACACGACGATGAACTGGTGTAATCCTGATGGGATAATCCAACACTGGTCGAAAAGTCAATCAGATCGAACGCTGATAACACACTCAAATAGTGAAAAGGCGGGACACCAAAAGTCGATGCAACCGGCGACGGTGCTACCGAACTCACAGGGAGTCTTACCAGTGGGCTCTGGATACATGGAATGCCTATGCAGCCTTCTAGACAGTATATAATAATATCAAGGGAAGTCACTGATTTCTCAGAAGAACAATAACAAAGCCTCGGAAGCTACATTCCCCTCACGGGAGAGAGCTGAGGCTTCGGATCTGGCAAGATTATGAATAAATGAACCTATAGACACCAAAAAACTCCGCACCGCACGGTGACTAATTAGTCATTAATTGCACAAAAATGCTTCCATTTCCAAAACGACTAGCAACGGGTACGATGGCTGCAGCATTCGACCTTCACCTTAACAAGCCGCTCAGTGATTGATCAATAATAGTTCAGCTGAGAAATGCAATTGAAATTAATCAAAGCATTCACTCGATAGAGATCAATCAAGCAGTATGATTCTATAAATTATTTGATGCATATAATAGTATTCAGATAACTTTATAGTTCGTAATACTGGTTATAAATTCTAAAGTTATTAGATAGATAACACAACATGTTGTGAGGTATATAAAACGATTCTAAACATATACACCAGAGGGCGCTGTATGTGTCGTCTGCTAATTCCCGTCAAGTCAACTTACTTAAATGCGATGTATCTTTCAACTCTAACTCCTTTTTCAAGCCTATTTCATGCTCAATTTGACTCTCAGAATAGCTTTTATTGTTCGAGAGACAATTACAGACAGGATGTTTCACTCTAAAGCCAATCTGTTAAATTAGGAATGTATCCTGAGCTCTACACTTTTGCAGCTCCATTCCGGTTTTAAGGATTTTATTTCGACATTTATCGATCGTGAGTTCGCTGCGGGCTGAAAATTTGCTGCGGTCCGACAAAATGGATGCATCGTACCCGTTGCTAGTCGTTTTGCAACTGATTGGATTTTTGGCCAATTAATTAGTAATTAGGCGTTGCCGTACGAGATTATTGGTGTCAATCGTTTCATTTATTGGTGATCTTGCCAGATCCGAAGTTTCGGCTCCTTCTTTTGAAGAGAAGATTGCTTTTGAGGCAAGCATCCTAAGATTGACAGGAATCAGTGACTTCCCTTGATATTATCTATATAGACAGAAAGCATTCACTGCATTGAGTTTTGTCCACATCTGCTCGCTCACTGGTAAGACCCCCTGTGACCGAACTAAGCAATTCATTCTTCCAATAACTTCATTTAAAATCAGGATTTCGTAAGAGATTTATGCGTGGCATATACTCTGCGAATTTCAAGACCACAACTTACATAACCACTGAGTAAATTATCATCATTTGAAAAAGTCATAATTGCTACTATGCAAGATAACGCAAGAACGGTGCATCTAGGAGCAGAAATACTGCCGAGCTCTTTTTTACATATTGATGCACTGAATCATTTAATGCCAGTTACAAGTCGCTAGCCTTACTAGTCAATGAGTTATTGACGATCGAGTTTTCAACTTTGAAAAATCACTGCGACCTTGACCTTTAACATTTGACCTTCAAACTTTCAGTGTTAATCTAAAATTAATATGTGCAACTTACTAATTGACAGACGAATTCAAAATATTCAGTTCCAAACTTTGTTCAACGGAACACCGAAGCAATGAAATTGGCTAAGTGTTGCCTAATGTGTATTCCGACCGAAAACACACAAATATTCTGAATTATCACATTTCCTTCTAAAACTCAACAACACACGTTGTATGCAACTCAGAAAAGTTACAAAATTTACGAAGTTCGAAATAATCATCAATTTATGCAATTAAATGCTTTAATTACCACAATGACTTTGGCCTTGGTGCAACCCCATTTAAACTTATAAATTTCATAAAAAGGCTATACTAGCAATATACTCTGCAAATTTCAATGCCACAACCCGCTTAACAACCGAGATATTTGCAGTTGAAAAAGTCATAATTGCTATTATGCAAGATTACGCAAGAACGGTCCTTCTAGGAGCCATAATACTTCCGAGCTTTATTTCACATATTAATGCACTGAATCATTTAATGCCAGTTACGAGTTGCTAGCATTACTAGTCAATGAGTTATTGTCGACCAAAATTTCAACTTAGAAAAATCGCTGCGACCTTGACCTTTAACCTTTGACCTTCAAACTTTCAGTGTTAATCTAAAATTAATATGTTCAACTTACTAATTGACAGACATGAGCAAATTCAAAATATTCAGTACCAAACATTGCTTATGGAAAAATTCATGCGATGAAAGTGTTGCCTAATATGTGTTCCGACCGAAAACACACAAATATTCTGAATTATCACATTTCCTTCTAAAACTTGACAGCACACAATGTATGCAACTCAGAAAAGTTACAAAATTTCCGAAATTCGAAATAATCACCAATTTAAGCAATTGAATGCTTTAATTACCACAATGACCTTGACCTTGGCGTAACCTAATTAAAAGTATAATTACGTAAGATGGCTATACTAGCAATGTACTCTGCAAGTTTCAATATCACAACCTGCGTAACACCCGAGATATTTGCATTAAAAAGTATCTATTACTATCATGCAAAATTACGCAAGAACGGTGCGTCTGAGAGCAGTAATAGAGCCATGCATCGTTGTACATATTAATGCACTGGATCGATAGATGTATGTTGCAAGATTCTAGCTCCATAAATGAATGAGCTAGAAGCGATCCAATTTGAAACTTTAAAAAAATGCTGTGACCTTGACCTTTGACCGTTAACCTACAAGTTCGAATCAGAGTCGCAGAATGGCATGTACATGTACTATCAATGTGTGAAATTTGCTGACTTACACTTCACTGAGTTCCACGCAACGGCGCGTTCACGACTTACAGAAAAACACGTAAAGCAACAAGGAATTTTTTTTATTACAGATTTTCCTTCAAATCTCTATTTTTCGCCCTCTTACTTCTAGTGCTGCACACAGAATAGTTTCTGCACGCGCTTTATATGGCGCCCGTATCATCCGATCGGATTGGGTGGAGGCGTAAAACCCCATCACTCACTCACTTTATTAATTATAATAATTATTTGACGTTGATTAATTATAATAATTATTTGACGTTGATATTTTACTCGATAGGCTGATAATAAATCATGCTGTCCGATCGGAAGAGGGGTCATCGCGGACTTCAAGAGGCGATGGAAGCATACATGGTCGGACTACCGAGACGGTAACTGAATGATACGATTGAATGATGGAATGATTGATTGCTCGATTGATTGACAGGTTTCGTGGGGCCCCGCACCTTGCAAAAGACAGCTTCAACGACGATCTTCCTCTACTTCGCTTGTATCCTGCCAAACATCGCTCTTGGCGTCCTCAACGACAAAAACACCGACGGACGAATCAGTGAGCTAATTCCGCTGATGTAAACGCTGTTTGATTTTCCCCAATGTCTCAATATTACAGACGTCAAGAAGGTCATCTATTCGCAGTGCATGGGTGGTCTGTTCTTCCACGTGTTTGGTGGTCAACCTATGGTCATTCTCTTGACCACGGCTCCTTTGGCGTTGTACACCAAAGGTTTGAGACAAGACTCGGTTAGGTATTGTGTCAATATAGTCTACATTTGCAGTCATTTACACCATCTGTGATGACATGGGCTACGAATTCGACGCCATGTTTGCGTGCGTTGGTTTGTGGAATTCCTTCTTCCTCTTCATTTACGCTTTCTCCGACGCCAGTCGTCTCATGAAATGGGTCACTAGGTTAGTGTTCATGTCATGTCATCTATCACCTTGTGACCTTCTTCGCCTAACAACAGGTCTACAGAGGAAATCTTCTCGTTGTTCATCTCAATCGCTTTCACAGTGGACGCGCTCAAAGACATTGTCCACGGTGCGTGTTCATGTCGACGCTTCATGTGACCATAGGCATATAATTTTTCAGCGTCTTGCATTGTTTTTATTTTTGGTTTTTGCATTTCGCAGACTTTGAGGTAAATTATGAATGCGACGCAAATCGCTCGCCGACATTAAACCAAACCTTGGCGCCGACGATTTCACCCAACTCGACGGGATCGCCGATTGAAAGCTGCATGCGCGAGAGAAGTCTGCTGTTCCTTCTGCTCGCCGTTGGTACCTTGTGGGTCGGCCTATCGCTCTACAACTTTACCAAGACGTACGTTTCCATGGCAACGCGAATTATGACTACTGATCATCAATTTTCAGGCCGTTCCTGAACGCCGGGAAGCGAGAATTGCTAGCGGACTACGCGCTGCCTGTGGCTGTCTTGGTTATGTCATTCTTCGGAAGCTACGTGTTCAGAGCCGTCAACCGTAAGCGTGTCCCTGTGTGTCGAGCCCCCGTCACCCTCCTCTCCCACCCACAGTGGACCCATTCACTTACGACGACAATCCAGTGTTCAACCCTGCTCCCCTGCATAAGCTTCCTTGGGACGGCGTCCTCCTGGGCATGGGGCTCGGGTTCTGCCTCTCCCTGCTCTTCTTCATGGACCAGAACATCTCTCAGTCGATGGTCAACAGTCCGGACAACAGGTCAGTGACCTCCTCCCCGCCCCCTATTTCCCTCCGACGCTCTTCCCTCTACCAGAATGAAGAAAGGATCTGCGTACCACTGGGACCTGATGATCGTCAGCCTCATCAACGGTATGCTCACGTTCTTCGGTTTGCCCATGATCCACGGTGCCCTGCCGCACTCGCCGCTCCACGTCAGAGCGATGGCCGACGTTGAAGACCGCGTCGACCAAGGACACGTCTACCAAAAGTGCGTCGTCATTCATTGCGCATGCGCAGCTGATTAACTTCCTCTTTAGAATCATTCACGTGCGAGAGACGCGGGTGACGGGAATCATATCGCACATCCTCATCGGACTCTCGCTCTTCCTTCTGCCCAACCCCATGCAGTACATCCCAATCGCAGTCCTCGACGGTCTCTTCCTCTACCTGGCCGTCACCGCGCTGAGCAGCAATCAAATGTTCGAACGCATCACCCTCCTCGTCACGGAACAGGTTCGATTATAAGGAATTTGGTGACGTCATAATTCTGACCACGTCTGTTGTTTTTTTTCGTTTTTTTAATTTTTTTTTTTTTTTTTTTTTTTGCTGTAGGCCGCGTATCCGCCCAACCATTACATACGAACGGTGCCACAGCGCAAAGTGCACTTGTTTACCTTTCTGCAGCTGCTGCAGCTGCTTTTGATGTGTTTCTTCGGCTTCTTCTACATCCCGTACGTGAAGATGTGCTTCCCCGTCCTCATCATCCTTCTGCTTCCCGTCAGGTAGGATCAATCCTAGTCTAATCCTGCCATGAGTGTTTCTATTTCGCAGGCATAAGCTCATTCCCAAAGCGATTGAGAAAAAGTTCCTGCATGCATTGGACGGACACTGAGGATTCCATGACGTCACTTCCGACCATTGATCAGTGATCAGTTATGACGTCATCTGAGCCATTTCTTGTTGATATTTTATGTAATATTATTGAAGCACAAAATTTTTTTATTTTTTTTTTTTGTAACCGTAATTTTAGCCATGCCTGGAACTAGAACATAATATTGCTGACTACGCGTGAATGTTTGAGCTGATGCTACGATTGTGACGTCACTGAGGTGTGTTCCTGTTGCAGGGAGTGGGTGCTGCGGCGTCTCTACAGTTTTATTTCCGAGATTGTGATTCACTTGACTATCTAGAGCTCTTTTTGTGTCACTTTCACATTATTCAGACGCCATGTTTCTATTTGTGCTCATAAATGTTCGCCCTGATATCGCTCACTTTGCACCGCGCACTTGAGAACGTTATGATATTTCATCACGCACTCTGCACGTTATGATTATCGTAGTTTGTTAGGAATGCATTTCATGTACTAGTATAGCATCTCTCGTGTTGATAGCATATCATTTGTTATAGTTATAGCATTCCTTATCGGTTTATAGTTATTACTATACTGCAGATCATGTGTTAGCATTTTAAAAACGTATTTTATTGAGCTACTCCGAGTTTATCAGACTAACAATAAAAATTGTGATCAATTTTATAACTTGGGACTTTTTCATCTAATAATTTTAGTCATAATTATATTAGATGAAAGTGAAATGCACAACTCTGCTCACCTGAATTAAGTATGGATCACACTAGTATCCTATATGCTAAAGAGAGTAGCGCAAAGTGAGATTTGAACGCCATTTTGTTTCTTAGAAACGGACCCTTCGCTATCTTTTAACATGGGAAAATCATACCCAACTGCAGTAAATACAGTATAACTTCGCCAATCGTGCATGCAAACCCTTAAAGCCGGCTGTTATCTCTTCCTTGGATATTTCTTCATCGGGAAAAAATATTTTTGGGCCCATTCGCGATTTTTAACTCTCGTAATCATAAAGTGAATCGACGCGAGAATCGATAAAATCATAACGCCGAATTCAAACTGTTCCTTGAAAATTCTCGAAATCTATACTTTTTGAGTGACAATAAATCAATAATTTCGAGCGCTTTCCGGTTTGAAATTAATATTTTTGAATTGATTAAACCCTCATTAACATACTAATTATATTGTTGGAATTCTATAAATTACTTCAACATTGTTAATTACGCTTTAAACAACCCCACTGTTACGTTGCTTTTGTGTGCTCGTCGCCCACGCGTTATATGAATTCCAACCATAACGTCACTCTTGGTTCGTTATGATTTCAATGCGCCGGCCCTCACCTGGAAGAAAACAGAACTATACTATAGAAACTGAGCTGATAATTTATGAGAAATTCTTTTCTGAGTCGATCGAAACAACCCTATCGAACCTGTCACACAATCGGGTTAAAATCCTCAGAAGTCAAAAGCTCGAATTTACGCGGAACGATGTACGTGGTGGGTTCATTGTCAGTGATTGTGAATAACCATTGAAAATGTTGACTTTTGTTTGACGAGCGATAATGAGTGACATCATGATCATGATGTCTGACATGCATTGCGTTAGTAAGTCAGCAGTGCATGTCACAATACATCAGTGGTAATTGTTATGCTAAGTCTTAACTGTGACACCGACCGCTCGCCTGTCTATGACTGGGTCGGTGAGTCATGCGTTCTTGTGTTAACTCGAGGCCAATAGTCTTGAATAGACAGTGACTCAGTGTGTCAGTGTTGTAGTTTAAAAAGTATAAACTATTTTGCAAAAAATAACACTCATATATGATATAAATTTAAAGATACTCAAGACTAATATTTATTGCCGACATTGCTAAATTTTGCAGCTAAGCATTGCAGTTGCATATCTTAAGGTAGTACTTGAAGAGTTGACTCGGGCATAATGTGTACACATATACATATACCATAATAGCTCGCCTGACGGTGAACATAATTAATTATTCAGATGCCGTACGTGTACTGACTGCCAGTCTCCACACTCACTTAATATCATGCTAGTCTTACATGTACGTATTCCGACGCCAAGACGGAATATTTGCGATTAGCGATGATCGCAAATATTTTATTGATTCTATTAAGCACGTTACGAGCATGTATGCTCAAACAAGTTTAAGCTAATACTGTGAACCAATGGTGTTTTTAATATTCAGAATAATATTAAAAAATTATATTAATTGATAAAAATCCAATGTATAAAAGATGAAGGAATGAATTAAATTTATATCTTAACAGAATAAAACAGACACAACTTGTGTATTTACTTTCACAACAACTTGTTGTTTGCTACTTTTGTTGTTGCCTTTTCCTCTGAACTGAATACAATGTATATAATTATGCTATATGTATATATTAACAAAGGTTATGCACTTTTTCATGTTTTCCCAGATCTGTGATTATGATTTATGATTCGTTTTATTTTTCTAATAATATTTTTTGCTGATTCCAGGTGGATGTTTTGAATTGGAGATGAAAATTTGTTGTGAATACTCCATCAGTGCTTGTGGTTGGAACTGCATTTAACGAATCTTGATTACGGCTTGATGAAAGTGCATAGAAAATCCTGCTATTACCTAACTCTCACCTTGAATTGTACATTTTTCTCAATTACCCAATCAGTTGCACATAGCTCTATGACTCATGAATTTGATGTGCTCTTTTTTTTTTCAAATTATATTTATCAAGGCACCATTTGTTTTTATAAGAACTTCAAAGTTGATTAATTGTTTTTGGAAATTTGGTTTGATATGATGAGGGCTTGTATTAAGTATTGTAACAAATAAAGATTTATTTGATTTCAACATGGTCTTGTCATTCAATATCTTAATTGTACATTCCATTTTTGAGAGTCTTCAATAAGTTTTTTTTTTATGTTCATTCGGTTTCTCGATCAAACTAAGTAATGAAAACTATATGTATATCTGCATGTTTGAAAGACCGGTATTATCGTATGATATGACACCAATAATTTGGAATAAATGAAATAAAGAAAAATAATTATTTGTATTTATTTCATCCTGGCACAACCTGGCCATCAATATTCATAATAGGTGGTCTGGCCATTAGTCCTCGATCGTTCTATAATATATTTGCAAGATATACATTGATGTACGGACATTACATAATTGTATTTTTATCTATAGAATAATACCAGAGCATGCATCGGACATGAGTCATGGATATCATAACGCACGTTCTCAGTCGACGATAAAATTAATGGATTATAATAATAAAATCGATCTTTAGTGAATACAATGATTGAACAACCGTCTTTTTATCATTTCCGTGCCTAATTTCACGCTTTTTTGCATTTTTCTTTGGTCGAATGAATCAGCTTCTCATACTTTTATTACGAACTCGATATCGGCGAATTATCCGCGCGGCTGTCACTTAAACTTTAAGCTTTTTCAACTATCGAAACAGTGGGGTTGTTGTAAGTGCAATTAACGATGTTAAAATAATTTATAAAATTTCAACAATGCTATTAGTATCTTTATGAAGGTTTAATCTCTCGAAAAAGTTTAATTGTGGAACAAAATGTGCTGGAAATTATCGATTTATTGTCAGTTGAAAGTGCCGATTTTTCTACTTTCTCCAGAGTTTGTCGAATTGCGCGTTATGATTGTGCTCGATTTTATCGATTCTGGTTGATTCACGTTATGATTACGAGAGTTAAAAATCGCGAATGGGCCCAATAAAATTTTTTTTCAGATAAAGAAATATCTAAGAAAGAAATAACAGTCAACTTTAAGGGTTTCCATGCTCGATTGGCAATGCTATACTAATTATATTGTTGGATATGATTTTCCATGTTATTTTCCGATGTTGCAAAAGTATCGTAAACAGTGGAGTTGTTTGAAGCATAATTAAAAATGTTTAACGAATTTATAAGCTTCCCAAAATGCTTCCATTATCTTTATGAGGATGTAATCTCTCTTAAAATGTTCATTTTATATCGAAATGTGCTCGAAAATATTGATTTATTGTCAGTTGAAAAGCGCTGTGTTATCACGAATTGCGCC
>KB309546.1:112087-133604 GCA_000328365.1 Capitella teleta
ATTCTCGTATGTTACGATTATCTGACTTTTTGAAGATTATGTTGATAGAATGCGAGACCATACTTTACTTGGTGATAGTGCTTACATTGGTCGGTCCTACCAGACGTTTATTCAAACTCCTACCCGCGACAATGGTCGCCTTACTACTGTAGAAAATTCTAACAATGCTGCCCTGAGTGCTGGTAGTGTTATTATCGAGAATGCTTTTGGCAGACTCAAATGTAAATTTCGTAGACTTCGTGATTTGCAGAATACTCGATTGGATATTAGTGTAAAGTTAATTCTAGCGTCTTGCACTTTGTATAATTTTTGTATTATTAATGACTTTGAATGTCACTGCGAGGATCACCCAAACTGTGAGTGCCTTAGAGAAAATGATGATAATGATGATTAGTCGGTTTCTGTATAATACTTTGTTTTACCATGCAAACTAATTCCTCTTTTACAATAACATGAAACTATTGTATGTACATATCTTTGTGGATATCAACCACAATCAACTGTTTGTCATTATTGTTAGTTTTGTTATTAATTTTAATTTTATGAAGCCATTTACTTTCTGAACTAGCTGCTTCCTCCTAAAAACAAGTACTTGCTGAATACATGTATACTCTTAGAGCCTATAAAATGTATTACTTTGTGAGATGTACTAGCCTTATTCAATGTTCTATTTTTCTTGTACAAAGTGTTAAATAATATATCCCTTTTCTCTGAAAACACATTCTGTATTAGCCCTCCAGGAATTTACAATACATACGGTATACCAGATTCCTTTTACTCTTCTGTGCTCCTTTTGTCAATAACAAGATGCACAATAGCTTACCAACTGTCTTTATCCTTTTTATGAATAATATGCGCTCTTTGGTACTTGTGTATCGCCATATACTTTTTTAACATTACAATCTGCCATAATCTGTGATTACAATTTGTAATTTGCTTTATTACCTCTTTCTAACTTACTTATTTTATTGTTCCAAGGATGGATATTTTTCTCTGGACCCCTCATTAAAACCAGGCAATGGTTATAATTTGTCACCAATTCTGAAACCTTTATGTTCGAATAAAAGGTGTTACTACAAAGACAAACCTTTGCAGTTGTATTGTCATTAACATAACCCAAACATTCTTCCTTTTATGTTTTTTTTATTTAACTTCAATTTTTTAACTCATATAAAACAAATAGTATGGAATGTCATTTTGACAATAAGTTATAAGGAAAACAATGCAATACTGCACAAAGAAAAACATATGGTTGACTTCAACGAAAAGACTAGATAAATAAAACAATACACTGACGTAAGTAATGGAGTGTCATCTTGACAATAAATTATAAGGAAAACAAAAAACAATATAGCACAATTAAGTAAACAAATGAGTACAGAAAAGAGTATGCGAAAACTTTAAATAAAATTATAATTCAATTGTTAGACGCCCTTCCGGCGTTCAGAGCAGAAACTAGACTGTTGCCAATTCTTTCGAATGTTTCTGTGCTGGTTCGGAGGATTTGCAGCATTGCTTCGTCAGTGGTCTTCATATGGGCCAGCATTTCTGCAAACCTGTCTGTTTTTTTCGTCTTTTTTTTTCCTGGCGGGTGAAGCCTCTGCTTTGTCAGCAACTTCTTCTGGTACAGGAACAGGAACAGGAACATCTGAGTCCATTTCCATTTCCATTTCCAATGGTCTGTGGACCCAAACACACGAGACGCCGTAACAACGGGACGCACATCGTGGCGCTCCCCCAACAGCTCCTCCATCTGATCCTTCCACTCAAATTTTGATCGCGCTGAACCGGTTTTGTTATGATTATCCACATAATTTTTGTAACCATCACAGAGCGTCTGCCACTTCCGGCGCACTTTCTCCGCATCAAAAATCAAGGAGAATGCCTTGGACAGCGTGGACGCAACGTCCAACCAGAACTTCTTCATGCCGCCTCTCCTTGCGGACATTCGGTCACGCAATTCGGCCATTGATCGCGCTTTGCCGCCATCAAAAAGAATGTCAACCTTTGCACTCATTTGTGACAAGAGAAAGAGTGTCTGGTCTCTGCTGAAGCCCACAGCCTTCTGCTTTATCACTGTAACAGGCACTGGGTTTTCATCAATCTTCACAAACAGTGGACCGAGTGCCTCACCATTGTCCACTGTTTGACACACATCATGGGTCACTTCAATTTTTATTTCTACATCCTCACACAGGACACCATCTTCTCTCAGAAAAACTGAAAAGAACAAACAGGGTTGATTGTCATGAAGCATATACCAATTTTATCCCTTCAGCTGTTCTTGTTACGCCCTTACCATATCCTATAAATTGAATCATATGAACTGTTGTCGACCGTAATGCTAAATTCTGCACATTTTTTTTTCTTATAATAAGCACCTGTGCTTGAGTGCTGCTCCTGGAAATGCCACCCTTTTCTAAAAATTTATGACCTCAAATTTTACATTTACACATATTTGTTTTTCTATTGTTAAATAAGACTTTAATTCATGTTTGTTCATCGGCCTTTAAATTAAAATAAACTTTATTTCAAATAGATGGGGCTATTTACTGTGGTCAGGCCGAATGATTATAGTAATTTTGTATCAGGACTCTTGAAAATTAACTTGATTGTCCTTGAAGCAGAGATGAAATAATAATTAAACCGAGTGAGGTAAATTAAGAGAGATTAAGATGAATAAATGAATGGATCCAATAAATAAATACATTGCACTGCCACTTAAAATCATAACCAATCACCATAACATAAAATCTTGACTGTAAGAAAAAACCATCACAACACGTGCGTTATGATTTATCAAGTAATGGAGTCTATTATCGCTCATATTTGCACGAATACACTGTAATGGCTGTATAAAAGATTAATACTTGACGTAAATTTAAAATAAATTTACATTTTATAGTTCTTATTACATTCGCGCTATTCCACAGAGAAGACATGGTGCAGTGAAGGTGTAGTTTTCAAAATATTTTACCGAAAAACTGTTCTCCAGTTTGAGCAGACGCCATTTTGAGGTCAAGGTCGGTATCTCGGGAACCATGAGATCAGACCGAGTTGTCGAGATGTAATTCCGACTTCCGACTTCGGAATAGGTGCAAAGAACGCATCTCGTAAGTGGACATCTCGTAATTCCGAGTTGTCGAGAAGGAAAGAACGAACCATCACTCACGTGTATTTATAGTAAGGATAATATGTGGTTTGTTCGTATATATGACGTGTGTGCGTAGTATGTGTTGTAAGGTTTGTTTATGCGTAGTATTACAACAATGGTGGATTATCGTTGATTCAATGTTAGTTCAACGCGAAACTAATAATTTAGTTTAATGGAAACCACTAGTGGTTTCCATTAAACTAAACCACAGTTTAAGATTCGGATAACGATTGAACAATTAACACAAAAGTAAGCGCAAAATACTCGAGAGATGAAAGTGATGCCGACGAATTTCAATTTGAAGAATCAACACAACGTACGGCGATCGTACATACATTAGCGAGCACGTGCGCACTGTCTGTATGGCAGAAAGAAGTAGGCCAGCACACAGCGGCATATACAGCGCTGCTTTATACTGATTACTGAATACTGCAGTACCTCTTCTCACATCGCTTTCTATACTTTTGATATATTCTAAAAATAACAGATTTTCTTTGTGATATGACTCTGGGTTGTCACCATAATTATACGCTTTGTCTCAGCTTCCCAGTCCGTCCATGAGTGTATACAAGAAGTAAGCGAGACCCATTGGGCTCGCTGTGGTATGTCAGCTAGTAATCCGGTAGCCGTGCCACTCCTTTCGTCTGGCTCCTGCGTCGCTTCAGTCTTTCAAAGCGACGCAGGAGCCAGCCGAAAGGAGTGGCACGGCTAGTAACCCGGTAACACTAAGTCACTGTGACAGTCACAGTAAAGTTACTAGGTTTGAAGATAACCCAAATTATGTATCACTGAGTAGAACTTGGGTGAAGAACAACACAGATACTTACGCGCGCTACTTGGGAGCGATCATGTGGTTTCAGTGTACACAAAACACACAAAAATAACATATATTCTGAGCTGGAACTATTGACATGATTGATGGGGAATCTCCAAAATGATGACGTAGAATAAGGAATTCCCCTCGAGAATGATAGGTCCGCAGTCAAAAAAGCTGTTTAATTAAAATTTAAATAGGCCATATTAGTTATTATAACAGCTTGAACAATTACAACTAATTCAGTTTCTGTGTATTATGCCTAATTTCCTTAATTGCTGATTTTAAAGGCAAAATTATCTCTCTACATTAATTTACAGAGTGAGTAATAAGTTTCGGGTCAAAGTTTACGAGAGTCGTCTAAATATGGCGGTAAACAGATAAATAGATGATGAAAACCCAGTTTTGTGCATTATAGTTCACACAAACTACACATGGTAGATGCATCAATTTGAAGATAAAAAATCATTAAAACAGACTACCCAGAATTACCCTTTACAAAATTCGCTATGTACCCGAAAAAAGCTCCGGAGCCGACGGCATTTGGAGAAGATGCCACTCGTGCTTAATTATTGATAATTAACTGAATTTAGGGACCCATTTATTGTATCTCCACATTCCATGTTCAATAATATATAAATCGATACTAAAATTTACAATAAATACTGCATAAAAATTAGTGTAGCATAGAGTTTAATAAGGTATCACCTGTTTATTACCTTAATTAATTTAACATCCTTTGTTATCTGTTAAAGGACAAGGTAAACCCATAGTATATTATGTTAAATGAAAGCTTGTAAACTATAGCTTCAACAGGTTAACAGGAATATGATATGATCCAACCATAATTTGATTTTTCAGATCAAAATAGACATCCATTAAGCATGAAACAATAGTTGTTTTAGTTTGTTAATTCTTAGTTTAATTAAACCCTTAAATGTCCAGACCAACCGTCCTGTACATACTCTAAGCTAATGCATACCCCTGGACAGCAAAACAATACCAACATTTGGTTTAAAACACACCGAACATACGTTTGGCGCTGACATACCTTTAAAAAATACACAGAAATGGACAGATTAGCTCCATTTTAATAATTTTTTAAAAGCATTTTAAATATTTCAAAATGACAGTATATGTACCTTTGATATATGCACGTCTATGCAAATTTTCAAAGACCAGGATCGCATTGCCTCTGGTTGGGAGCGATTACTATGTTTGAATCAAAGATGAGTGGAAAAAAGAGGTTTCAGGCCATCTGGAGAACCCTCAAAATGTATAGTTTCCATTGCACAAATCGTGTAAAATTTGCTAGGCGATTCAGTTGGTATCTAATGCATGTTATGTGTGAAATTCATCGATTTATATTGATAAATGGTGAAGATGTGCTGGCGTGTTCACATCGTGTGCAAAATCAGTTCTAAGTATATAGACATTGATTCAAACTTGTTGCCGTTTGATAAGGCATTCTTCAGCTTCGTCAATTCTCAATGAAAATTGAAGAAACCTCTGCAACAGATGCATTAGATCTCTCAGACTCTCAGAGAGCACCCTTGAAAATTTATAGTGATTGAGAGTTGTCAATTATGCTTTTGAGGGATTTCTCATGTGATTCCAAATGGCAATTCTAAGTTTGTCAGAAACAAATTTTATATCGCTTCACGACAAGACCCAACTAAACTCTGATCCTTGAAAATTGGAGTAGGAACGAATTGGTCTCAACTCTACCTATTGTCACTTCCTTAAACTCATAGAACTCTTTCAAGGTCATTCATAACTTTAAAAAATGCACGAATTCATGTGCCTTTTTAAAGGGTACTTGAACGCCAAACGTCTGTTTCGTGTGTTTTAAAACATTTAATGCAAAAATATGGCAATTATTTTGTTGGTAAGATGCTAAAGAATGTACACATATGTGAGCGTCCACGGCAAAACAGGTCACATGGGTCGGGATAAAATTTTTGAGTTTGAGGCATCAGCGGACAGCTGACACTTTCCTGGATATTTTGGTGCAAAAATCATGTAGATATCTCAAGGGGTTGCAAAGTTATGGTGTTTTGAAGTCCGAAACTTCAAAAACCATCATTTTGAGAAATTCGCGATTGAAAGTCTAGATTAATGTTATTAATATTCATTTAGGCATATTTCAGGCCACAGGTATCATATCACGATGAAATTTGACATGCCTGTTTTCCTCATCCTGGTGCCTATTACATGCAAGTTTCATAGAGGTTGAGCTTCAGCAAAAAAAGTTACAATGTATTACAATAATTATAAGGGACACAAGTTTCCGACTGAAAAACATGAACAATTACAGAATCCAAACTGAAGATAAACGAAGAGAACTGATATATAATTTATTTGATATTCAAGCTACAGTAAGAACAATTAAATTTGATTCTCCTGGGGTAGAGGTGGAGGTGGAGGTAGGGGTAGAGGTGGAAAAGGAAAAGGAGGAGGCGTGCCATTATCGTTCTCGTCACTGTCAGACCTAGCATCGGAACTGAAAAAAAGAGAGCATAATGTGATGAATATGTATGTAAGCTAATAACAATTTCACTATTAGTATAAGAATTTACATAAGCTCGATTCGTCCTTTTTACAGATGGCTTAATTAGGGGATAGGGGTGAAGGCGGGCCTTTATCCTCGTCACTAGTAGGGCCAACAACACACTCAATACATACCCATAAATAAACTTGAAGGCCGAGATGCATGTTGATAGTTCGTGGATGCTCTCTCTTCTTCTGGCGCTTCAGCTTCGAACTGCACGTCATGTCAAACACCTTGATTCCAGTCGGAGGTGCATCACATTCTGTTCACCTGGTTGTAGACTCAGGTTGAAAAAAATCACTAGGAATAGCTAATTCACAATATGGATAGGCAGCCATGTCCATTTTCATGTTGGCCATCTCTTCAGGTGTGAATAGCTGGCTGCCAGGACCATTTCAGAAGTGCTGGCAACTGCATCTGGAGAAAAGAATTGTACATATAAGCATCCCAGTAAGAGTTGGAGTAAAATGCACATCTGTGGGTTGATTGCCACGTACTGGCGCCGGTCATAATTACTACTATTACTACTACAACTAAAAATGATAATAATAATATTATTATAATTATAATTATAATGATAATAATATTATTACTATTATTTAATAGTCACATTAATAATTATGTGTTGCTCGAGTAATAATTATAATAGTCATTAATTCATTACCGTAATAATTAATATATTAGGCTTTTTAATAGTAGTAATAATAATGAAAATATTATATTTATGTTGCTCCAGTTTTAAAATATGCAAATGTGTTCCCAAGCGAGTTTAAAACAGCATGCATGCAGGTGAAAAGATACACTACACTCAAGTAATGAAGTATACAACTGACAACACAGTGAGTGCACTAAGTTCATCTTCATCATTCATCTACATCAAAACATCATTTAACATGAGCCCTTCAAATTTGTTCAGTTTAAGTATAATTGAGGGAAATTACACTGTAACAAAGGCTTACCTGAATTGCCGGGCTATCAATCGTAGCAAGCAGTTCGATCCATCTGCACTGAAGGCGATTCCTATCTTCATTGTGTCACACTGACCCGTGCTGACAGTCCCTTCAATAATCATCCATGTTTTGATTTTAACTCCATCAGTCCTTGTGGCTTGTGACAACAACCCGAGTATTTGAAATATATTAGTATAATTTTCTGGTGAATAGACGGTACAAATGTAGTTGACAGTTGTTCCGGATATCTAATGATATCATTCACAAGTAATTAACAGGATTTGACAACTATTATTGATTTTAGCATGTTGCCAAAAGGTTGGATGTAGCCAAATTGTTGCCTGGGTGTAATTGAATGGTTTATTTTATATGTATAACACATATCATGTATGTTATTATATATTGTGTCATATGTCTGCATTAGACCACAAGTACAGTATTAATAATCTTTTTTCTGGAGGATGTTATTGATAACTCTTGAATAAATATGAATGGCCATATTTTTTAATGTTAGGCCAGCGCCAAAGGTTTATTTTGTTGCTCTAAGAATGGTATTTGAAATATATTAGTATAATTTTCTGGTAAATAGACGGTACAAATGTAGTTGAAAGTTGTTCCGGATATCTAATGATATCATTCACAAGTAATTAACAGGATTTGACAACTATTGATTTTACCATGTTGCCAAAAGGTTGGATGTAGCCAATTGTTGCCTGGATGTAATTGAATGGTTTATTATATATGTATAACACATATCATATATATTATTATATATTGTGTCATATGTCATCATTAGACCACAAGTACAGTATTATTAAAAAAAAATTCTGGAGGATGTTATTGATAACTCTTGAATAAATATGAATGGCCATATTTTTCAATGTTAGGCCAGCGCCAAACGTTTGTTTTGTAGCTCTAAATAATTTATGATATTTGAAATATTAGTGTCATTTTCTGGTAAGTCGTGGGAACAAATGTAATTGACAGTTGTTACGAATATCTAACGATATCATTAGCAAGTAATTAACATGATTTGCCAACTATTGAGTTCAACATCAAATGTTGTCAAAAGGTTAGCTGTAGCAAAATGGTTGCCTAGATGTAACTGAATGGTTTATTATACACGTATATACCATAGCATGTATATTTGTATAATTCTATTCATTATATATTGTATAAATTATCAAACATCCTTGTTCGGGTCATAAATAGTTTATTAACCTTTTAACATGACTGGTTGGTTTTCGGGTCACAATGAATGGGGCGCAGTTAATCTGAAGGCTGCTGTACCGAGCAATCATACCACGTGTATTTGTTTACTAAAAAAAGGTGTCAGTGACCCATACCCAGTTCTAAGAAGCACCGTGATTGGTTGTTGGGATGATGTTCTAGCCAATCACAGAATAATTAAGATAACAAGGCACAAAAGTAAGGAGATGTGGTTTTATTTCAGACCAGAGTGAAAAGGACAGGATGCATACTAAATTTAACCAACACAACTCTGAGATGTTACCAAACAAAAATGTCATTTGAACAGGACAGTTACACGCATGCATATGATGAAAATTTGAAAATGATGGTCGTTCATAATGGCGTGATGGTAAATAATGGCTCCAAGATTCCTCGCTTTAGTTGATGGTTCGAGTTCGCAGTCACGAACCGATAAGCACGTACAAGCGAGAAATATCACGGGACATCTTTGCTGACGAAATTACCAGAAACTCGGTTTTGTCAAGAGTTCAGTTTAAGAAAATGGTTGACCATCCACTTTTGTACTGATGCAATGCAGGCTTCCATCTGCAGTGTCGCTTTGTGTGAATCGTGCAGATTGCATCGGATCCATCGATGGCTGTCATTAGTGTAGAGATGATGTGCAACATCGTGGTAGTGGAGCAGCTGGTCAAGAGACAAAGTGTACACGGTGAAGAGAATAGGGCCGAGGACACTCTCTTGAGGGACACCACAGGAGAGGTTTGAATTTCTCCGATCGCACGCAGGTCACTTGGCTCCTGCCTCTTAAATAAGAGTGGAACATATGCAGCTTGCTGATGGGAACGTTCTTGATCATCTGTGTCATCCAACAGGAAGAGGCTTTTCCTAATCCGAAAATATCATATTAAAGAAGGAATACAAAAAATTACACAAGAAGAAACGCATACATTTGGCCAAGGAATTATTATCGAATCACTGATTTCTTCCTGTGACAAAAACGCCACACTTCTTGTACCTCTGCAAATGTAATTATATGTGATATATTCAAGCTCGGACTCAACCGCATGGCACACACCTCAGGAATGTGATGATAATTTATAAACTTAGTAATCATATTAAAGATCTCTCCTTGTGCAACCTGCATTCAAATAAAAGACATGGTATTATGAGCAATGCTTAAAAATCAGAGTCAGAAGGTGCCAACAGCCATGAAGTACACTTAATGGAATCCTATGACCTTCAAATTTGGACAACACTCACACTAGATCATGTGGGTTCTGACATACTATCATTCATTGACCCCATTACCTTGGAGAATCATCAGACCCAGTCAGTTATCAGATATTTTCAAATTATCACAATTTATAATAAGCATTTTGACCAATGGCAATGTAATCTTCAATTGGCCTGATGACAGGGAGTCTTATCAGTGGGCTCTGGTTACCACAGGGGGTCTTACCAGTGAGCGAGCAGATGTGGACAAAACTCAATGCAGTGAATGCTTTCTGTCTATATATATATAATATCATTCTATACTGTCTAGAAGGCTGCATAGGCATTCCATGTATCCAGAGCCCACTGGTAAGACTCCCTGTGCTGGTTATATGAAATGCCTATGCAGCCTTCTAGACAGTGTATAACATTATCAAGGGAAGTCACTGATTTCTCAGAATAACAATAACAAAGCCTCGGAAGCTACATTCCCCTCGCAGGGGAGAGCTGAGGCTTCGGATCTGGCAAGATTATAAATAAATGAACCTATAGACACCAAAAACTCCGCACGGCAGTGACTAATTACTCATTAATTGCACAAAAATGCTTCCATTTCCAAAACGACTAGCAACGGGTACGATGGCTGCAGCATTCGACCTTCACCTTAACAAGCCGCTCAGTGATTGATCAATAATAGTCCAGCTGAAAGCGCTGGGTAAAACGCAGAAAGCAGAATTTTGCCATGACCTATGACCCCTCATTTGACCTGAACCTTGGTTGGGTAAAAGCCTGATTCACTTTTGCCGATTCATGATGCTTTTCAAGTCTGAATGCGTGAATCGAGAGTATTTGAGAGTTCAGTGTATAATGGTTATTCATTTATTTGCGTATCTTTAAGTTTCATGTGATTATTTTTGAATAATAATTCAAGAAAAATGCATTTTTTTATATAACAATTGCTAGGATCAAAACAAACTTATTTAATAAGATATTAATGAGCTCTGCAGGACCTCTTATTTTAGCATTTAATGAGTCAATCGAGAGTATTTGAGAGTTCAGCATACGTTATTTATCAATTATAACAATTATTGCAACATTTTGTTGAACAAAATTACAAAAGTAATTTATAATAAATGTATTTTTAGCATGAAAATATGTTCTATTGTATAAATCGATTTCGTGTCTTTGCGCAAAGTTACTGACTAATCATTATGCATTCACTCTATCACTTCTGCGTAAGTACAAATTAACAGGCTTCAGCTCCTTCTGTAAGCGGAAAAAGTGATACTACTTTTGGTATTTTTGTGTATACAGTAATATATTTATCTTCAATTCGTCATACAGTGATATATTGACTTTCAATACATTATCCATTTATGATTTGTACTAATTGCATGTATAATCCACTATTATCTGATTATATAAGCTAGCACAATTTGGTAGATTAATTTTTTCCCCTTTTTCAATTTGCACCTCTTGTTGGCAGTGTTATATAGCTCATGTTTCTTACAATAGTATAATTTTAGTCATGAAATGATAATCCATCTAGTACATAATCAAATAATACAATTTCAATTCGTTATTTATATTTATCATAATTAATTATCAAATTGATAATAAAATATTAGTGTTGTATCTGTTATGTTTTGCATAATAATTAATAAGTTCATAATCAAATAATAGAATTTCATTTAAATATTTATAAATAAGGTTCGAGTATTTTCTTTCAATGACTTGTGCAGCTGCAGAAACAAAGAGGCAATTAGCGCTGCGGCTTGTATCCATTGCGACCGCTGGCAATTAAGACAGCTCATTCGGAGTTTGGCCTGTCGTGTCAAAACTAAAATTCGCGAGGAATTAAATTCGCGATGGTGATAGAGTTTTGCGTATTTCGCGCCAATTATTCCCCGCGAAGATATTTACGCGTACGGTAGCTGCTCCTAGCATGCCTGATCAATCAATTATCATACAGTGTTTTTTTTTTTTTTTTTAGCATGGCACTTGAATACAAACGTTCTGCGTTGTTTTTATTTATTTGATCATGTAAACATAATAGTGCTACAAGCAAAGCAATGTACCATCACTTTCTCTATGAGATTCGCTGGTTTGAACGTATATATTTAATATCACTTGGAGGTGTGAAGCATTGATTTTATAGTTTATAGTTTATTCGTTTTCAACGTATGTTAGAATGTTTTCATCGCCGAACAAAAAGCTATTCTTTGTTGTCTTATTTTCAATATCTCTCCAAAAAGAGATGGATATCTCTCCTAAAGCAGTGGAGGAAGCGATTCTCTATGGTCGAATCACGGTCCACTTTCACGGACGTTTTGGGCATAATTGAAAACGCCATTCACATTAAACACTTACATTCTCGTTAGAAAGCCATGCATAATCCAATCATAATACATGTAATAAATAATTAGGGGATGAGAGTGATTACGCAATCAACAATTAAGGCGATGTGAAAAATAAGAGCTAGCGGCGCGCAGTCACCCCTTCGATCCCCTCAAATGTGCATAGTAACACATTATCGAAGATTCTATCTGAAAGAAGACGCGCAGTGTGCAGCTTGTTGTAATGATATTATATAATCTCTGACATTAATGCTCTAATTGGCAAATGGTATAATCTCGGGAAACGGGGATCGCGTGGACGCATAGAGGACTACAGACGATGATGGCATGTCAGTTTCACTTGGAATGAATTCCCACTCCACAAACCGCCGAACCCCGGTTAGAAGCGCGTAGCCAATGCTTATGAAAACCTTGAAACAACAGGCATGCAGTGTAAGTAGGAGATCCCCCATGGCGGTAGATCGCAGTATATTTAATCACGGCTTCAAGACTATAATCGCACCTGGTCGTCGCGTTTGGAGCCAGCCTTTTTCATCATCCCAACCAATTTTAATTATTACTTAACTGAGACTATTGATATTCAGTGTGCTATATGTGTTTAAAATTGTTATGTGTTTATAGGTTTTTATGTGAGTACATGAATATTATGATACAGCATTAACATTTCACAGTCGATAACATCCATTCCGATCCATACATCAATTTACAAAATTCATATTGATTATGTAGTTCACAGGCTTTAATACCAAATTGTATACTGGTCCATGTTTGATTATCATTACACGCATGACATATTCGGCTCTGACATCCATATAACGCAACCAATAGTTGGCAGAGCCATAAAACCGTCAATAATTATAGTAAGTAAATTGGCGTTATGATTGTGAATTATATTTGTAATTCGTTATAATTATAATTCTTCGGTGACTCTGCACTGCTGCTCAACTGCGTGACAAGGCCGCGCGCTGTGTTCTATTGTCAATGGTGGTATGCAAGATAAAGCACCCTTGGGATTCATCGATAAGAGTAGGGGGAAACCCGGGCCTTCTGTTCTGGCGCCCGTATCATCCGATTGGTTCGGGTGGAGCCGTAAAACCGTATCATATCTCCTCTCTCTTTACACATCTCCAACATCCTATCCACCACAAACACATTGTCATCTGTTCTCTTCCCCGGCCTAAAACCACCTTGCACATCATCCAAAATCCCTTTCTCCTTAACCATCTCTCCATCCTTCCTCTAACTATCGTCAACAAGATCTTATACAGAGCAGCGCTCATGGCAACTGGTCTGTAATTCCTCAAATCCCTCTCGTTCCCCCTTGCGTAGTAGAGTTAACCTACTCGCCCTCCAGTCTTCTGGAAAAACTGCCCCACTCAAAATTTCATTGAACCCTCTAAGTACCCTTCCCTTTGATTCCTCCGTTAAAGCCCTCACAGCCACACACCAGATTCATCCATCGCCTTTCCTCTCTTAATCTTACACCATGCCTTCTCCAGTTCCCTCATCGTTATTTCTCTGTCCCCATCTACCATTTCAAACCTTTCTTTCTCTACCCCTAGCACTGCCTCGCCTGCATGATGTATTCAACAATTTAGCCCATACTTTCTCTATCTCCGCTACAATCTCATCTTTATTTTTAATAACCTCCCCTTCCTCTGTCAAAAATTCTACAAACTCTTCCTTCCCTTTACCTTTGTTCATCCAATTCTTGAGTTCCATAAACATATTCCTATTTTTTTTTCTGCCCCTCTGCCCAGATCTTGCATTCTCTTCCTGTTGGTCTGGTTCATCTTGTTTAACATAACTGCACTTGCCTCCTCCTTCGCCTCTCGGTATTCCCTCCATGCCTGCTTTGCCTGATCATTATCAGCACCCCACATCTTCCTCATTTTCCTGCGCGTCTTACTGGATTATTTCCTTCTGCCCACTGCCTCGGCTGCTTCCTCATCCCAACATTCCCTTTTCCTTGATCCTCTCCTTACTTCTGCAAGTTCCGTTGCCACCAAACACATACTTTCCTGCACCTCTTTTTCCTGTCTACCTTCCTCTCAAACTCTTCCCACTTGACCTCTGGTACAACTCTCTTCTTCGCCCCAACTCACTTTCTCGTCCCCCCCACCCATTCCACTCTCATCCCCATGCACTACTCTACCGACCAAACTATCTTTCACCCTCTCCCTTCACCTGTCGTTAACCATGATATAGTCTAGATGATAACTCTTATCTCCACTTTCCCAAGTACACTCTTGTGTAGCGACTCCACTTCTACATTTATACTCGGACACAGCTGAAGATACTCAAAGGTGATCCGGAACAACAAGGGCGACGTCTGTTTGCAACGTATAGACTTTAATGGTACTTGACAACCAATTATATATAACGATCACTGATCGCAGGAGGATCTCGGGGTCTGTTGGTGTTGTCTTGGAGACTAGTGGCTGTGGTTGACTGGACTGTGTCTGCCTTTGTGATTGGAATTGCGTGTTTTTATGTGCTGGGTTGTGGACGAGTGGAAGCCGTTATGTTGGTTATATCAGTGAATTTTGTATCTTTGGTGTGAATGGACTGTTTGCAACAATAGGGGTCATTTGGTACTTTGTAAACTTTGTATCTTTGGTTGTATGTTCACGTATTCTTTAATCCAAAAGTGTAATACGTTACAAGAGTGTGTAGCCATACTAGACTTAAATATAAAGTAAGTTTTCGTTAAAGCCATGTGACCTTAACATCTTCCATACCATTTCATAATTTCCAAATCATTGTCTATAGCACATTCGTTCAACATCCTTCCGTTCGCATTTTCAACTCCATCCAAATCCCAAATAATTATGACCATTAAAGTCACTACCACCCACAATCAACATCATGTCTTTCATTCTCACGCGTTCAGTCACCTTCTGAATCATTGCCATGCTTTCTTTGTTTTCAACAACATTCACTCCTTCACATTTCTGATAAACATTCACCAGGATGACATTCACACCTGACCCAGACACCCCGTTCACGCATAGTAGTATAGTACAATGCAATCCCTTCCTGTAAACTCCTTCAGCTCAGACCTTTCTTTACCAAAATTCCCACCCCACCTCCTTTCCCTTCTATGTCGGGCCTATTACACCCAAACCATTCATAACCCTACTCCCCGTCCACAAACTCATCATCATTCAAACCACTTTCATTTATTACACATAATTATTATATTCATTCACCCTTTCTTTTGCTATGTACACGCTGTTTAACCACACTCCTCTCACATTCTTAAAAACCACTTTCAGTTCCCTTCCACTTCCATCCCTATTCCTCCCACTCAACTCTCCCCCCCTGATTTTCCTCCCTCCTCCTTCTCCCTCTCCTTCTGCTTCTTCCTCTCTACCCTCTTGTTCTTTACCACTTCCCGCTCTTCCCTCGACAGATCCAACTTAAAAAAAAAAACGAGCAAACTCATCATCCCTCCTCAATGCTATCTTCCTCTCCAGCACTTTCTACTTCTCCTGCTTCGATCCAAACCCCACCACCACTGGTCTAATCCCACTACTCTCTCCCTCATTCTAAAAACTTTCTGCGGCTTACACTCTTCCTTCCGTCCTAACACCTGTAGGACATCCCCAATAATTTCCTCATTTGTCCTTCCCTCCTTCTTCTGCAACCCATACACCATAAGTCCATAACCCTCTTCTTTCTCACCTCCTTTCGACATCCTCTTTATCTCCACCCTCACTACCTCTTTCACCTTCTCCACCTCTCCTCTCACCGCTTGTAATCTTTGTGTTTAACTTCATTGTAAAGGATTGGAGTTCTTTTGTATTTTAAGTAAAGAAGATTCTTGTTTTTAATTGACACTTTAAGTGCAGGGGTAACCCAGTGGTTATCGTCTCTCTTGGACGGTACTTTGGAATGAAGAGGCAATGAACTTGTGTAGCGTTTTGAGATAATTTTAGAGAATTTCGCGTATGCTATTTGTGGCTCTTGTGAGCTGATTACTGTCTGACAACTTTCAGTTTGTAGCTTGCTGTGAAATTCACGGGTGTTCACGGTAGAGAAGTTACGGAATACCTGAGATGTTTTGTTTGTAGAAAGAGAGTTTGTTTTCATACTAAAAATAGGAAAATGATCAGATATATATATATCGTGAGCAAACCTGATTCGTGTACAACTTTCATGTCAATACCAAAACTAATATCAATAATTGTTTTAGATTATGATGTTAATGTTACTCGAGTTGGTTTTTGAATTAATGGAAGAAAGGAAAAAGAAAACAACAAGATAAAGAATCCTTGTATGTAATTGTTTGTGTCGTAGGAGTTTAGATCAATATTAAAGTCACATAGAATGCAGGTCTTCCTTTCCGACTTTATTTTCACAAGTGTGAGACTGCAGTGCTGCCCAACTGCGTAACAAGGCCGGGCACTGTGTACTACTGTCTATGGTGGTATGCAGGATAAAGAACCCTTGGGATTTATCGATAAGAGTAGGGGGAAATCCCGGTCCCGGGCCTTCTGTTCTGGCGCCCGTATCATCCGACCGGATTGGGTGGAGCCGTAAAACCCCATCACTCACTCACTCACAAGTGTGAGATTTAAGTGGTCCGTAACCTCTTTAATTTAAGATAATGGCGCCTTATGGCGGTCAGTATAATACACCTATTATTACATTATCATTGCTTAACTCTATAAAAAGGCTTTCGTTTATGTCGTTCAAGCTGTGGAGGTCAGGACGAGTGCGGTATTCAAGGGAGGATTTAATATGTAGGGAGACGCCGCCACCAGATCTAGAAGGGCGGGTAGCTCCAACGTGGGAGTATCCAGTATCCCTGGATATTGTGAATGTCACAGTTAAGAGTCATTAGCCTAGTTTCTGTGAATGCGATACTAGAGAATGTATGATTGATAATGTTCAACTTAACAATTAATTCCTGGGATATTGTGAATGTCTCACGCAGGTGTTTCCTAGCACTCCGTTTGGAAGGGTGGGTGGCAAACATGACCAGGAACGTTCGATCATTCCCCTCAATTTTCTTTCCCAGTCTATGAATTTGGTTGACCTCTGAGATAAGGTCGATTGGAGGAGAGACTTTGAGGTGGTGGTTGGGAACATTGAGGGCTACATATTCCGCATTTTTAGTTTTTTCCTCCTTGATACTGGAGACGTGTATGGACATTCGTCTTGAGTACTGCTCAAAGCGATCCAGGGACGGGTGAGGACTATATGAAATCGATTTTGTCCTCCAGCTGCCGATTCATCTGACGCGTGGATTCTCCAGTTCACTCTGGACAGGGATAGTTACTAGCTCACAGCTAGATTGTTTCTTTGACTCTTCTACAAGGCGTGATCGTTCCTTTCATGAGATCCGGGTTTTGAAAATCACACGAGAATCATGAAGATCGCGTTACAGCCCTTGATGTAAGATAAATATGAATGAGATAATTATATACATTAGACCCCGGAGCCCCTGCCGATATGTACTAGCCGCCACCGATTGGTCGTTTAGGCAGCCGCCGCCGATTGGTCGTTTAGGCAGCCGCTCTCAGCCGATCACTGCCATCAGCAGCTCTCAGCCGATTCAATCCATATACGTTCAGTATTATAAGAAGTTATCATTTGTACAAATCTTTATTGTGTTTATGGTATTGTTTATATAATTGCTATTTGAGCTGTCCATGGAAGTAGATTTTATTCGGTTTGCTTCATTAAAGGATTTATGTTATACTGCTAGTATGTATGCCCATACATATACGAGGGTTGTCCCAAAAGATATCGACCTGACATAGAATGCGCAGTGTACGTACTAGGGTCTAGGGTTAACGTAAAACATATCTTCATGAGTAGATCACTGGTTGCAAGATACATGTATATTACTGATAGGTCTATTTAAATTGACTTGGACGGATCGCTAATTGGATAACAGTGTTTTTTCTTTCTCAGGGTCATTATATAATTACATTCTGTTCTTTCAAGATCAGAGTGCCGTAAAAAAAACCCATCGGTTCATTTATTCATTACATGTTGTGCCATACGTTATATTTCAGAAAGATGATGGGGGAGAGAGAAAAGCGTGCTGTGGCCAGATCCAAGAACAGACGAAACAAGGCAGCTCAGACTCAGCTGCCGGATAGGAGTGGAGAAGAAAGTGTTAGAAGAGGAGAGGAAAGGACTTGAAGAAGAGAAGATGAAGATTGAGCAAGAGAGGAAGAGACTTGCAGTGGAGAAGGTCCAGGTCGAGAAAATGAGAAATGAAATGGACCAGAAGACGAAAGTACGTGGGAGGAACTTCGAGGAAGAGAGTGCGAGAGAAGGCTAGTGAAGAAGGTAAGTTGTTTGCTGTTAACCAGAAAATATAAACAAGGTCAATCTTTTGTGAACAGGCGATAGAGAAGAGGAGATGACGTTCCCTGATGGTGGTACGTAAAGAATATGTAAAGATTGTTAAAGTCACATGGCTTTAATGAACACTTACATGATGTTTAAGTCTAGTATGGGACAGAGAATACACGAACATACATCCATTGCTGATGGCTGACAAGTACCAAATGACCCCTACTATTGCTAACAGTCCACTCACACTTTTGGGGAATCTATCACACAAAAAGACCTGGTCAATTCGAAACGACTTCAACTCGCGATTTCAAAATACACACTGTTTATTTTTACACACACAACTTCCGTTTCCGGTTTAGTTAATAAAAATACAAAAATACATAACAACGCCCTCTCATTTTGAGCGCGCTAAAATTAAATCAAATGACGAAACAACGCCCTCACAGGGTGCGCGCATTTCAATCGTGAACATTCTCCCCACCGTTGTTGATCTTCATATCAACAACACATAGACCGTTCACATGCAAAAGAAAGAAAGAAATGAAAATACCCACATTAATGTGCGCACAAAAGGAAAACATACAAATTCTGCACATAACAAAAAATAGAAATGCACATTAGAAAATGCATATCAACACAAAAATAGAAATGCACATTAGAAAATGCACATTAACACAAAAATAGAAATGCACATGAGAAAATGCACATAAACACAAAAATAGAAATGCACATGAGAAAATGCACATAAACACAAAAATAGAAATGCACACGAAAAACACACATATACATACAAAAATCTCAAAGGTAACGCTGCGGGGTTTTAATAACTCGGCCCGACCTGGATGCCTTCGGTGCAGCATTACCCACACCCTCTTCCACACAATCCTCACTACCCACTTCTAATAGATGGAGACGTTGAATGGGTCGCGTGAACACTCCTCCAGCTGTCCTGATGTCAACAGACCTAACAAACCCATCACGCCCTGGATGTAGCTTGGTGACAGTCGCAAGCGGCCAAGACAAACGATTACAGTTGTCTTCTCGTAATAGAACCAGTGAACCAACCTGTACTTTGGATGAATGGGCAGCAACTTTAAATACCTCCACTTGAGGCAAACCCCTGATGTAGTCATCAGTCCATACCTGCCAGAAGCTCTGCAGAATGGTTTTCTGGTGCTCCAATCTGTCTTGGAGAGCTTTAACACTGACCTGTTCTGGATCTTTCCAGGGGAAGACTTGCCTCTGAAGAGGCATGAGAAAGTTGGCCGGGCAAAGGGGAACAGATGCATCCACCTCATCACCAACAAATGTGAGGGGGCGCGAGTTCAGAATAGCCTCCACCTCAGTCAGGTTTGTGGCCAGCTCCACGCGACACAGCAAATGGTTCCCGATGGAACGCTTCAGAGCCGATTTGACACTACGCACAAGCCGCTCCCACCAACCACCCCACCAAGGGGCTCTTGGAACGATAAATCGCCACTCAATGCAATCTGGTTGCATTAGCTCAGAGAGCTGCTTGTTGGCAGCTACGAAGCCCCTGGCCCATAAACCGCCGCAAAGCTCTGACGGTGTCTGCCGCAGATACAGACTCCACCAACTCAAGATGAACTCCTCTCGTGACAGCACACGTGAGGAGGAGAATGTAAAATTTCTGCCCTTCTGCATCGATGCAGTACAAGGGACCAGCGTGGTCAAGACCCGTAACAGAAAATGGCGGAGACTTCACCAGCCTGTGCTCAGCTAAAGGGGCGACCGGCTGAGTTACCGCAGGTTCATCAAGCCTTCTGCAGGGAAAACATTGACCCTTAATTTTCTTGCAAAGACGACGCGCGCCAATGATCCAGCACTCGGACCTCAAATGGGTCAACATGGCCTCCACTCCAGCATGCTTGAGCTGAACATGCTTCAACCTCACAAGCAACATTGAGACATGACAGCTGGGAAGAATCACCGGATGCTTGGTGTCATAGGGCAGATGAGAAAAGTGTAGCCTCCCTCCCACTCTGAGAAGACTATCATCACCCCAAAACGGTTTCAGCTTGACCAATGAAGACTTGGAAGAAAGATCACCACCCACACTCAACGCCGCACACTCAGCAGGAAAGAACTGACTTTGGGTGACACGAAGCAACGTAACCTTAGCACCTTGCAGTTCACTAAAACTCAAGTCACCTCCCCTTGAGACAGCACGCCAACGCAATATCCATCCTACAATCCGAATGGTCTTAGCAAAGGAGCTCCAGCGCTCGACAGGCAGGATGGCGACTGGATCTGTGAGGGATTTCAATACAACAGAGACACCACACTGCTCACGCTCAACTTCTGCCCTCACAGAAGGAGCCTCACTGCAAACCAGGGTGCTCACCTCCAAAGGAGCCGACATCAACGTCACTGGGCCCTTTAAAGTGTCCATGACACTTCAAAATGTGTTTTTATATTGCATATTAAATGCATTTATTAATAAAATTGAATATTTTAATTGTTATTGCAATAAATAAAACCATGATCCGTCCTCTATAAATACTATTTACACCTCCGCAAAGTGAGGGATATTGAGGGCGCGAAAAAAACGATTTTCGAAATCCCGCTTCACCTCTCGCTTGACAAGGTGATTTGTGACGTCACGACGACCTTGACCTTGGCTCTTGGAGCGCTGTTTTGATTGTCTGCTCGATCGCGATAATTTTACATTTTAGTTGTGTTTAAATGATTGAATCGCTTTGATTGAATACTATGAGTTCAAATGAACGGTCAAGCACTCGGGAGAGAAGTCCACGACACCGCATCGCCGGTTTTTGCTACGAACAGGCTACGGAAACTTCGCTGACTCGCCTGAGGAGTGACTAACTCACTAAGTGAGTGACTTCACCAGTGACACTGTCAATGCAAGAGTGTTCACTGCTCGCAGCTCGATCAACCGCGGTGACCACTGGTGGCGGTGACCAAATT
>KB309554.1:18233-33746 GCA_000328365.1 Capitella teleta
CACAGCTCCTCTTGTCCGACATTCTTCTTACAAACATACCTGAGGAAATCAATTTCCTCGGTGTGTACCCTGGCATTGGCACATCTGACCACAGCGTTGCCTGTGTTGACCTAAAAACAACTTCTGTAATCACCCATACTGAAGATAGTGCAACCATCCGACCCCGGCTCCACTTCAACACGCATAGCACTAACTGGAAAACCGTCAATGACCACTTTTCCAACATCAACTGGCATCATCGCTTTGCTGCATGCAACGTTGAAGAAACCTGGACTCTATTTAAGGATGCATATGAAGAAGTACTCGGGAGACTCTCAAAGAAATCGCGGCCGCCTAGCCGGAGGACCAACCATGAAAGACATCAGCACAATACTTTGAATCAAGAGCTGATCCGCCTAAGGGCAACCCAGCAGGCGGCCAGGCGCCTCCACAGTACAGCTTGCACCCGAGAAACCCATCAAAGCCTAGTAACAGCACGCCAAGAATTCACACTAGCCTGTGCAAACCACATTCGCCGTACCGATGAAGCAACTGTGAAGAGAATGACAGAGTCAAGCAACGCCAAGCAATGGCACAAGTACTGCAAGCAGTTGTACAGAGGCTCAGCTGTCAAAGAGGCCATTCCCATAATGACGGTTGGTACTGAAAGCTATATCACTGCCAAAGACAAGGCAACAATCCTCAATCAAACCTTTATTGCGAAGTCCCGAGCCTCATCCCGACCCCGGTTCCCCAGTCTTAAGAAGAGAACAGACTCAACACTGGCGGATATCCTCTTTAATGAGTATCGTGTCAAGAAGATCTTACAGGACCTCAATATCAACAAAGCCTCTGGTCCGGATGGAATTCAACCGAGCACTTTGAAGAATTGCTCAGACAGTCTCCACGTCCCCCTGGCTATTCTCTTCACCAAGAGTTTCACAGAAGGAGTCGTCCCAACAGAGTGGAAACTGGCTGCCGTTGTTCCCGTTTACAAGAATAAAGGCCAACGCACAGACCCCAACCAGTACCGGCCCATCTCCCTGACCTCCTGTGTAGGGAAGATAATGGAAATAATTATAAATGATGCCCTTCTCCAACACCTGATGGGCAATGAACTAATCGTGGATAACCAGTTCGGCTTTCTACCTCATCATTCCACAACCGACCAAATTGCTCTGCTTCTGCACGAGCTCCTTGCAGCGACAACAACCAAAAAATCTGTAGTTGCCTGCTTCCTAGATTTTGCAGCTGCATTCGACTCCGTGCCACACCCAGCAATTCTACAAAAATTGCCTGCCTATGGCGTGCGTGGACGATTATTCCGCTGGATTGAATCGTACCTTAGCTTCCGCACCCAGTATGTTGTTGTCGACCGGTCCTCATCACCAATAGCACAAGTCAGCTCAGGAGTGCCCCAGGGAAGCGTTATTGCCCCAACTCTATTTCTCGTCTTCATCAATGACCTGTGTCACAGTCTCTCAGCAAATACTAGCCTCTCCCACCCTAACTGTCACCCCGAAGCACTCGTTTACGCAGATGACACGATGCTGTATCGCACTGGGAAGGACCCAGCTCTCATCTGCCCAGCAATCGAGGAAGACCTGCGAATTGCAGCCAAATGGGCTGACATTTGGGGCATGCGCTTCAATGCAAACAAAACAGTGGCCATGTACATCTCCCGAACCACCGCCACTCCACCGCCCATCACATTTGCCGGCGCCACTCTCGAGTACAGCCATGAGCACCGTCACCTGGGATTCATCCTAGACAGCGCCCTCAGCTTTCATGCCCACGTAAATGCGCTGACTCGGAAGGGAGCAACAGAGGTCTTTCTTCTTCGGCGGCTATCTTATAAAGTAAAAGACCGTGATCTGCTTTTAAAAATATACAAAATGTACGTGAGGCCGCATCTGGAATACGCCTCTCCCGCTTGGGCCGCCCTCACAGTCACACATACTGGGCTACTAGAAAGCCTGCAACGCAGAGCCATGCGTATCATCCTCGCCCTTCCCCGAAATCATCACATCACTGACGCTGACTACGCTGCCCTCAACATCACCTCATTAAGACATCGCCGCAATTTCGCCCTCGCCTGCTTCATGATCAAATTAAACAGCAATCGTCTGCCATGCAAGCTCTCCAAATATAGACCCATCCCTCATACCAACCCATACAACACGCGGAAATGTGTTTTGCGTGCGCCATATGTGTCTTACCCGTGCCTACGTCTTCTCGACCGTTCTCCTTTTCTTTTCGGCCTGAAAATTTTGAACTTTATTTCTCATACCTTTCATTCTCTTCCTGATATTTCCTCTTTTAAATCATCTCTTCGCGAGTCATCATATTACATGCCACTCGCACAAAATTATTACTAAATATTCTGCAAATTTATGACCTGTCAAGAGGACCTCCTCATGACATGTACTGAATAAAGTTTTCTATTGAAAAAAATTATTCTTGCAGCGTCCTATCAGTGAGATCGACGGCAGCAGAACAGTACAGACATTAGGGTCGAACCCCACTCGCATAACTAATGCTCTGAGCGACCAGTGAGAGACGAAGATGAGTGGGTGAGTACCGATGACTGGGCTAAGAGGGTGTCCGATTAACCACCCTTGTTGGTATACGAATAGTATAGTAATAGTTGTACTTTTATATAGTGCCCACTAAGCAAAATAAGGAATGAAAGACATGATTCTGCAACTACACACTGAATACACGTACATGTATAGAGAAATGATTGGAATGTTCCATTTTCAGATTGAATCTGGAATCTCACCTGAAGGCCTTCGTGGCTTCCCTTCACACATTTTCCGATTGAATCTGGAATCTCACCTGAAGGCCTTCATGGCTTCCCTTCACACATTTCAAGAGGATGAAGTCATGACCGATGTGACTCTCATACTTCCTGATCAGTCAGCCATCCAGTGCCACAAAGTCGTCGTGATGGCCGCCAGTCCCTTCTTTGAAAATATGTTTCAATCGGGACTGAAGGAGGGTACTGAGAAGGACATCAAGCTGGATTTTGCTGACTCGGGTACCATCAGGTCTCTGGTGAAATTCCTTTACACCGGAGACATCAAGCTCACTGCGGAGAACATCAAGGCAATTGTTGATGGGAGTGAATTTCTATGTTGCAAGCATTTGAAGGCCCATTGCGAAGAATTCCTGATTGGAAATGTTAGTCTTTCAAATTGCATTGATTATTATCGGTTCGGCAAAGTATTCAACCTGAAAGTGCTCATCAAAACTGCATTCGATTTCATTCTGTCCAAGTTTCGGGAGTTCAGGGAGATTTCTGATTTTGACAAATTGACGGAGGGTGAACTTGCGGAAGTTGTGTCTTGTGATCGGTTGAATGTGGAGAACGAAGACGTAGTCTTTGAGGCGGTCGTTCATTGGGTGAATGCTGATCCGGATGTCAGAGAGGAGGTTTTCCCCATAATCGCTCCTCTTATTTGCTTTCCCCTCTGCACACAAACGATGCTATCTGATAAGATCTGCTGCAGTTCTTTGGTACTGAAGTCTGAATGCATTCAACTTGCACACGAAGCTGTCTGGTCGCAATTCCACTTGAACTGCCGTCCTCCAATTGACAATGCAAGGTGCATTCCTCGCCAGTCCTTTCATTTAAGGGAATCTCTTTTTCAAATTGTTCAATCGAAATCTCCGATCAACGTTCAATTGTTGAATCGAAGTCTCAGAAAATAGTATCCCTTAACATTGCTTCATTTGTTGACGAAAGTGGAATGAGATGGGAAACACTGATGCCTTGTATCCCAGCAACATTTGATCTGCTTGTAACGTCCCCGTTCGGATTATATTTGATTGATAACAATGACTTTTATTTTGTTGAACCGAAACTCAAGCGAGTGACTACACTTCCATGGATACCTGTTGATCTGGACGGCAGCACCCTTGCTTTCATCGATGGGAAGGTTTTTGCGTTTGGAGGACTTGATGAATCGAATTCTGTCAAATCCATCAACCTGAAAGAATCAAACTTAGAATGGAAATCAGAACAAAAAATGTTGCAGGCAGAAGTCAATCCCATCATTGTACAATTTGCTAACAAAATCTTTGTATTTAGTGCATTTGATGGTGCATGGGGGATGACGTCATTGACGCAGGAGTTTGATCCTGCGTTGAACGAATGGCGAATGCGCAGTCAGGTGCCTCGGTTTTTTTATGGTGGTTCTGCATTTGCACTCGGTGACAAGATTTATGTCGTTGGGGGAATCGAAAGAGTGTGCTTCAGTTATGATGAATGGAAAGTGCTTTCAAAACCAACGCATGAATATTACACGAATGCCGCCACTGCATGGAAAGGGAAGATCCTGGTTGGATATAAAGAGCACGTGGAAGAATATGACCCCGTTGAAGACCGTTGGTCTAATCGAAATGAATTGCTGCCTGGTGGGGACATCAATCAAATGTTCTTATATGCATCGTGCTCACTTTGAGTGAATCAATAACTGAAAAATGTGTGCTATCCTCGGAAGTGATCCACCATAAGAATATTAATTAAATATTAATAGTTATTTATTAAATCATATGATAATAAATGCACATCATTTTTATTACCGACAAATAAACACTGATCTTTTGTGTCTGCATATTTTATATTTTATTTCATTTCATTTATTACATTTAAAAACTATTTTGTATTCTCATTGCTACCCTTTTATTAGTGAATCCGCAGAATTGAATCGTCATAGTCAATCAAAGTATCATAACATTCCGTCTTCAAGAGACCTTTTCATATTTGCATAATATATTAATTTTTGTAGATTAAGAAAAACAAACTAAGTTAGATGTAACTGTAATTAAGTCTTTAGAACCATCAGAGTTGCCTAGGCACAGTCAGACCCAGTCCGACATACAGCTCACTGTGCGGCCTAAGCAAACACATTGTTCCCTTGGCAACACAAACAACGATGGCCAGTCCGCCTGTTTTAATCAATCACATCGCCTAATTCGAGAAATATGCACCCGAAATGCTCATTCTAACCCAAATTTCCATGATGTAAAAGAGACACAGCGCGTGTGTTCATTGGTTCTAATTCTAGTTCGGTTCGCACAAGTATTTGCCGGAAGGCGACCCGCGCCAAAAAATTGTTGCCTTAGTAACGGATCAACACAAACGGATGGATATCACCGTTTTGACACGAACAATAATTATCTTGTGCTTATAGCATTAAAATCATTGATACCGGGAGTTACAGGGAGGTTAACTTATGAAATAATTATCTTATCCTATAAACACGATAATCATAATGCTATGCTATTACCATAATGTTATGCTATTACCATAATACTATGCTATTACCATAATGCTATGCTATTACCAAAATGCTATGCTATTACCATAATGCTTATGCGTTGTGATTTCCATTCTATGAAATATGTGCAACAAGTACGTACGTGTATTACAGTCGCTGGTGAGTACAATCCGTTGATTTGTTCAACATTCAATCGAATGCATTGGTATCATTTTATTTGCCGTTTAGGACGGGGGGATATGACGATGATGATACCTAGTTATGTAATCGGCGAGCATCCTGAGTACTCAGTTACATCCTGAGTCCTCGGTCCTCATGCAGATGGAAATCATGAGAAATAAAAAACATGAGGCATTATTGGGTTGTACGGCTCCTCCATCCCGTTCCGGGGTTTTACCAGACATGCATTCTTATTTATATTATTATTTATAATGTTAATAATATTTCCATTATTATTATTGGTAAAACAAAAATATGTCAATGTGAACAGCACGAATAAAATAATTATTATTATCAGGGAAGTTTTATTCTCATTCATACATGGAATGTGTTACGTAATCCAAGCACAAGAGGGTGCCTAGCTTTCCGATCGGCGAGACAGTGCACGACACGCAATATCCTGATATTCCACGCGATCAAGAAAAGAGTTGAGTGAGGTTCAATTGACGGTCATTCTTTATCGCGACGCGTGTTTTCTTCTTGGTCGGTCGACGAACGGTGGATATATCTTTGACTTGACGTAGGATCATAGGAATGTCGCTGATGACAATGAAAGCAATGATGCTAAGCAAAATTCCAGATATAACCCAGCCAAAAACATCTGAACCGTCAGCTTCTGTCACTGGGATTGCCATCGGTTGCTTATCTAATTCTGAAATAGTTCATCAAGTTCGCATCATAATAATTTACAGTCAGCTCACCAACACACGCAGGCATTGCTGGAGCCCAAACACCAATATCTGTACATACGCATACGATATTGCTTTCGTCATAACGATCAAATACCATGTTGGACATGCACTCGATTTCAACCGCGCTGCCTATCTCCACGTCAGTTGAATTAGCGATCAATCCTTTCCAGGTTGAAATGGGTGGACAGGTGGTAGCTATACCAAAGTAAACCTCATACATTAATTTACTGTGGTGAAGCCACTCACCTGAACACTTGGCTTGTAATTTTGCCCATTGGCCAAATTCATTGCAAGTGCTTGTAGCTGAGTATCTACCTCTTGAAAACCACATCCCTCTCAAGCATTCATATTCCACTTGGCTCTCGTAATCTGTGCGCGTATATGAAGTTGCAGCATTCAAAATCCCACTTGGCTTCCCACAATCGACTCCTGTCAAGCTCCAAGACATAAGACTTATGACTTTAGGCAAAAATAACTTGCGTTCACATGGCGAAGCAGCCGGATTCCATTGGGCAGAGTTATTGCAGAAGAGCGTCACCGTTGTATTGCCATCAAACCAATGCCCGAGTGGACATGTCACGGTGACCTCTGTCGCGTAGACTACTTGGTCATTGCTGATGTTTGAATAGTGACCCAAATCGTGGAGCGATCGACACTGAACGGCTGTGGAAAACGCTGAATGTCGCGAGGGTCATCGATGAGAGAACTGACCATGGCAAGGATTTGGCATCGGCACCCAGCTCCCATTTACACATGCTGTAGTGTAGTTGACATCACCCTTCATCTCATATCCTTCGTCGCAGTAATACAACCCAACAGCTTGAGGTATCGCCAACGAATCTGTGGTTTTCGCGTTCCTAACAACAGGTAGCTTTGGACATCTGCCAGCTATTACAGGTGATGAAAAAGACTTAATATTACTGAAAATCAGGCTTAAGTTTCACCTGCACAGGTTCGGACATTTGGCTCCCATTCTCCTCTCAAAGAACAGGTCAACGTGGTGAGTGTTGATCCATCTTCTAATCTTAAAGGTGGATCACAGGTGAATCTAACGGATGAATTAAACAGTACGCGTGTCCCTGACTCATCAGGATACAATCTTCTGTCATCAACCGTAGCAGAGATAATCATGGGTGGAAAATCACATGTGATTTCTGAGAAAGCAGCGTTACCAACACGATTCTACGAAAGGCAAGACTTGCCTACACAAGGTTGAAGAGTGTCATTCCAAGAAAAGTCATCTCGACACTTGATAAATCTCTGGAATGTTTTGTCGATGAAACTGTATCCTGTATGACAGGTAGCTGTGGTAATGCTACCACGTAGAGCCACACCCTGTTGTAAATCCCCATTAAGCAGGAGGCTTTCATCCAAGTCTGGGCATACTTGGACTGGGATTACAAAGAAGAACATGAGGATTAATGTTTGCCATTGCTATGTCCACCTTTGCAATCATGTATGGGCTGCCATTCCCCATTTTCTTGGCATTCATATAAAGCTTCTGATCTTCCATTTGCAAGTCTATAGTCCTCATAACATACAACTTCCACAACACTGTGGTAAGTTGATTTGTACTCCTTGAGATACCCATTATATATGAAAGATGGTGGTGTACACGTATCAGCTGGAAATAAAACAAAACATCCACGCTGTTGCCTCACTTTTATACAATTATCAATTATACCAAAGCAGTTTATAGTCGGATGTAGCCAACGAGCATGGAATGTGCACTTGGTCTCCCAATGGCTAAGTCCATTCGACACACTCATCCCAATAGGACATTGGTCAGCTAATATGCTGTCCACTGGACTTGCAGGCAAGGAAACTGAACCGCTGACCTCTGGACACAAATTTGCTGCAAAATAGCGCAGCGTAGAACATGGGTTTCATCGTGAGTATTATGTACCATTGCACTGCCGCACCTCCGCGCTCCATTTTCCTCCAGGTAGACAAATGATAGACCTGGCCAGGCCTCCTTCATCAAAGGTGTTTCCATAGGTGCAAGTATACACTGCGTACATTCCACACCCATGGTAATGCAGGCTCATTTCAGTGTTCGGGACATTCGGGGGCTTATCACAATCTTATAGGCGATATACATATATATGATGTAATATGGTGATATATAACCATTTACAGGGAAATGCACTCACAATGTTGAGGTCGAGCGTCACTCGGTGCCCTGCAGTAATCAGGAGGATCCAGGTCTGCAAACAGAAATTGCATATACTTTCGTTTAATATCAGCATTTAAATAGTATTTAATACTTGTAGTATGTACCTGCCAGTTATCGGATCGTTGTCATGGTGAGTTTTATTTATTATATCAGCTACCATTGCAAAGTGAGTCCTTTAAAATTTAAAAATTAAAATCTCCCGCAATTTGGTGTTAAGATTAAGATTCCATTCCCTGGAAAATTAAAAATTTGAATTAGAAGCATGAACATACCGTACTGACACTCGGAGCCAGCAAATCGACTTGAACAAAGGCAGGAATACCCGGCGATCAGATCTTCGCACATTCCATTATTGAGGCAGGGATTTGAGATACAATCGTCAATATCTGAGGAACACAATGAAGGCTCAAACCTAATACAACATGTAGAAAACACTAAAATTATACATTAGAGGAAGAAAATATACAAATAATTGACGAAAAGTAGCACTATGTAATACAAATAACAAAACACTATGTATTGCATAGGACAAAATTGTATAGGAAGGTGACGATACCAGTCTCGCAAGCAACACCACAATATCCTTCAGCACAAACACAATAAAAGGTAGCATTGTCACTATCACACATTCCACTGTGCATGCATGGATTGCTTAAACAAGGGTCCAATCCTGAGAATGAAACAAAACCTTACAAGTGGAATACAAAATCACTAGGCATCCTACTATTCTCGCACATATCTCCTCCAAATGACATAAGACACAAACATTTAAAACCTGCCACTTGATCATGGCATGATGCCCCGTTTTGACAAGGATCAGATGAACATTCATCAATCTCTGTAAGAATAAAACTTTCCTCAAATTCCAAAATATATTGAAAGTGTAAAGCATTCACCAGTCTGGCACAGGTCTCCGGTATATCCTGCAGTGCATGAGCAATTGAACCCCGCCACTTGTTCATTACATGATGCCCCATTTTGACAAGGATCAGATGAGCATTCATCAATCTCTGAAACAATGAAGTAATTTAAAAAACACACAAAATTGCACAGGAGAAATGAAGAACTTACCAGTCTGGCACAGGTCTCCGGTATATCCTGCAGTGCATGAGCAATTGAACCCCGCCACTTGTTCATTACATGATGCCCCATTTTGACAAGGATCAGATGAGCATTCATCAATCTCTGAAACAATGAAGTAATTTACAAAACACACAAAATTGCACAGGAGAAATGAAGAACTTACCAGTCTGGCACAGGTCTCCCGTATATCCTGCAGTGCATGAGCAATTGAACCCCGCCACTTGTTCATTACATGATGCCCCATTTTGACAAGGATCAGATGAGCATTCATCAATCTCTGAAACAATGAAGTAATTTACAAAACACACACAATTGCACTGGAGAAATGAAGAACTTACCTGTTTGGCACAGGTCTCCTGTATATCCTGCAGTGCATGAGCAATTGAACCCCGCCACTTGTTCATTACATGATGCCCCATTTTGACAAGGATCAGATGAACATTCATCAATCTCTGAAACAATGAAGTAATTTACAAAACACACACAATTGCACAGAAGAAATGAAGAACTTACCTGTTTGGCACAGGTCTCCTGTATATCCTGCAGTGCATGAGCAATTGAACCCCGCCACTTGTTCATTACATGATGCCCCATTTTGACAAGGATCAGATGAACATTCATCAATCTCTGAAACAATGAAGTAATTTACAAAACACACACAATTGCACAGAAGAAATGAAGAACTTACCTGTTTGGCACAGGTCTCCTGTATATCCTGCAGTGCATGAGCAATTGAACCCCGCCACTTGTTCATTACATGATGCCCCATTTTGACAAGGATCAGATGAACATTCATCAATCTCTGAAACAATGAAGTAATTTACAAAACACACACAATTGCACTGGAGAAATGATGAACTTACCTGTTTGGCACAGGTCTCCTGTATATCCTGCAGTGCATGAGCAATTGAACCCCGCCACTTGTTCATTACATGATGCCCCATTTTGACAAGGATCAGATGAACATTCATCAATCTCTGAAACAATGAAGTAATTTACAAAACACACACAATTGCACAGAAGAAATGAAGAACTTACCTGTTTGGCACAGGTCTCCTGTATATCCTGCAGTGCATGAGCAATTGAACCCCGCCACTTGTTCATTACATGATGCCCCATTTTGACAAGGATCAGATGAACATTCATCAATCTCTGAAACAATGAAGTAATTTACAAAACACACACAGTTGCACAGGAGAAATGATGAACTTACCTGTTTGGCATAGGTCTCCTGTATATCCTGCAGTGCATGAGCAATTGAACCCCGCCACTTGTTCATTACATGATGCCCCATTTTGACAAGGATCAGATGAACATTCATCAATCTCTGAAACAATGAAGTAATTTACAAAACACACACAATTGCACTGGAGAAATGAAGAACTTACCTGTTTGGCACAGGTCTCCTGTATATCCTGCAGTGCATGAGCAATTGAACCCCGCCACTTGTTCATTACATGATGCCCCATTTTGACAAGGATCAGATGAACATTCATCAATCTCTGAAATAATGAAGTAATTTACAAAACACACACAATTGCACTAGAGAAATGAAGAACTTACCTGTTTGGCACAGGTCTCCTGTATATCCTGCAGTGCATGAGCAATTGAACCCCGCCACTTGTTCATTACATGATGCCCCATTTTGACAAGGATCAGATAAGCATTCATCAATCTCTGAAAATATGTATATTGCAATTTGTATGAAGTTTGTGTGAGTCTGAAACCTGTTTCGCATATCGTTCCCGTAAATCCAGCTGCACAGTTGCATGTGAATTCATCTGCATTCTTATCACAAGATCCACGGTTGAGACATTCCTCTCTCGTGCAATCAACTGTAGGATTAATTCACAATAAGCATTGTAATTTATTATCCCTTCAAAATCTCACACGAGCATTCTTGTCCAGATATAGCTGATGTCCAATTATTTGAGCACGGACAGTAGATGACCTTTGTCTTGCTCAGGTCAGAGAAAAACCACCCATAATTACAGGTATATGCGACGTATCCAAATAATGTATAGTTGTAACCAATGGCGTTCGGAATGACTGGAAATTGGCCACACTGATCTTGAGTGATGTCTAAACAGTTTTATGTTAAACAGTGTTTTCAATACAATTGGTAACATGAGCAATACTTGATGGTGCTTCGCAGATAAAACCAAAGGTGACGGAGTCGCAGGTTTCTGTTAACCATGCATGTGTTGCATGATCTAAGTATGCACAGGGTTGAGAGGGGCTCTGGTGGTCAAGGAATATAATCGCAAAGGTCATCATTCTTCCATCCACATAATTATAGCGCCCAAGGTAAGGCATCCTGAAACCCAGCCAGATATAATCTGCCCTGGATAACAAAATCAGTCATGGAATTATAATCACGAAAGAGAGCATTATCTATTTTTTTGAGGAAAGGTATGCTATACCATGCTGAGCGTTTAGCGATACCAGTCTAAATTGGGCACATCACAGTTAAGATTTACTCACGAGGTCATTAAGTGCATCGCTTTTGCCTGCTGAAAACTCCTTGGCATCGGTAAATAGGAGTCTCGGTCACGACAAAAGGAGTTTGCTTCATCCCAAGTGAAAAGTGCAGTTTGCATATCATTTACGACAAAACAAGTCGGGTCCCGATCTGGAAAATAACCCCATTGATTCAACTGAATAATTTATGATTTTTTCGTTTCACCTTTCAGTGAAGCTATATATAAAAAATACAGCCTTTGATTTACCAATTAAAATATGTGTATCTTTAAATTGAGCATTTATGATTTGCATGAGTCGAGGAATCCCTGCATAAACCCACCAGGAGTACTCCTGACTTCCATGATCATGGTTGTAGAAGGACACGTTGTCGTCGTGCTGCTCCGACTTACTCTGCACTCCAGGGATGTTGAATCATAGTCAAAAGCCCTATATTTATAGTGTAAAATTTCACAATCAATAAAAAAGGAAAACTTGGGACAAACATCTCTCACGTGCAAACTTGTAATCCAATCCAATGCGAGCAGAAGAAACGACAATGGTTGATGTGCGACACATCATGAAACGTGACGTCATGCTGAGCCAAACACCCACTGACCATTGTCCAAGTATCTACAGTTATAAAACTGACATCAATGCGTAAGGTCTCATCATAATAGCAAATAATCATACATGTAATAAATGCGCTTACCTGGTGACAGTCCATAGCAACCATTTCTGATATCAGAACAGTTTTCAGCTGCAATAACACCAGTGAGATATTCTTTAAATTGTTCATTAAATAAATATAACAAATGAATGCTCATTGGCAATTTCGAGAGACTTTCCATGAAATAGCGCCCTACCAAGCCCTAAAGCATCCTGGCAGACTGTTGATGCCAGATAACTGTCTGAAATTGTAACTCGAAAGGTTCCTGGGGTGTAGCCATCGCTGTAAGCTGCCAGGGTCTGTAGGTGTGGCTGTGGCTCGTTGATACCCCATGGTATAATCGCAGATTCCGGTAGAGGGTGGCCATCGGGGAAACAGCGGAAGGTTGATGTGAATATGACAGAGCGACACGCTTGCCATATCACAAACCCAGGTCTGGGAAAAGAAATAACCAAGTATATAGAAATAATATCAAATTATAATCCAAAATTATCAATTGAGGGTTAAAATGGTGCTTTGGTTGTGTTAGGGTCGTTTGTATGCTTCGACACGTTATTGGCGATCAATTGCTAAATTGAATTTATTAAATTATAAAGGAATGCATAGATAATTGTTCAGCCTGATAAAACGAGGGAGAGATTGGGGGAGAATGATAACATACAACACGAAGGCTCATTGTAAGAGTTTGTCATGGAATGGTATCAATGCGGTTCTCAGTGACTGTATCATGCACTCACGATAGAGCGGACAGAAAAGCCTCCTGTTCTGCGGTCTCAAACGTGGCCATTCTCATTCTTTGATCCAAGCATTGCTGAAATCCATCTTGCCACGAATGCAAACCATTCAATCTGTAGTAACACGTTGAACCGGCACAACCAAGTGGAGTCATGCAATCTGCAAAAGCGACAATATTCATGAGGAAAGACTGGTGTTGTTGTAGTATGTTTGAAGGGTGAGCAGCAGACTGCGCCATCTTACTCAAGTGATAAGATTGAGTGCATTCAATTAACAATTGATCCATTTTGACAGAAAACAGCGCTCTTTGTAGTTCGATTGTCGTACGTGTGCATTGTTCCCAGGGCAAGTGATCCAAGGGGTAATTTCAGCTCTTGTAGTTGAAACCATTGATCCGAATAATGCGCTGTAACTTTAGCCTGGCTTTCCGGTTTGAAGTTGAGAACAAATAGAATAATAGAGGGATAAATTATTGTCTTTATTATTTTATTTTATTTAGAGGAAGACATGATACAATTGAGGACATTATTGTAGTGACATTCACTCTTTTTTCTAATCTAACGAAGCAAAAAGAAACAAAAGAAATACTTTCTTGGGCAGTTTTATTTTTCCAAGATTTCAATCTGCAACCTGCATAAACGATATATATATATATAGAGTGGGAAATTTCATTATATACCTCACTCCTTGATGACTTTTTAAAAATAGTTTTCATAATTATCGCTGCCGCAATTTAAATTATAAATCATGCGTGCTTCTCATCAAAATCATCAAATTTTCATTCATTAACATATTGTTGCTATGGTAACCATCGGAGCTTTCGTTTAGGAATTTCCCTTTTCTTTATATCGTTATTTGGATGTGTCTTCCTCCTAAAACACGAAGCGCTGAGTTTTCAAGAGTCATCATAAAACCATAATCAACTATAATGTTTTCATTCGATAGCACCATAAATACAGCAGTTTGAGTGCAATATGACAGACCTGGAAGTGTGCCTGGCCCCCGGAAAAGGAATCACTGGCTCAGTCGTGCTGGATTTCGAGAAGCATATTAGTACTCCTCTCCATAATATATATCATATTTATAAAAAGTCCAAACATTCCAACCTTTGACCTTGAAATATCCAAGCAAAGCCGGGAATTATTCCTTCACTTCTACTCAACCTCTCTCTTTTTCTTTTTAATAATAATAGTGATATTAATAATAGTAGTAATACTAATAATAATTTATTCATTAAATTTATTCATTTATAAATGCAAAATGTACAATTATGAATTAAAGTTTATGTTTTCCTTTGTTATTTTTTGGCGTTTATTTGCCAACATAGGTAGAATATATAGCTTACACCATGCAATATCACGTAACTGCCAATTAACACATGCGGTGCCGCATTCAGCTATTACATAACATGACAATGTAATCAGTCCATTTCTTATCCGTTTTATGAAACATGCTAAGCCTTAATAATATTCGCGTAACCACGCGTTTTCAGGACGTTTGTTTTGTAAATGAATGTAAAATCAAATCGAACATTTTTGTTCCTACCCTCAACCATCTTATGTTCATTGCTTTAATCACAGTTAATTCATAATTATAAAATGTAACCAAAATTATACAAATTTTGTTACCAATTTCAGTCTTATCGGCTACCCGTCCATGGTTGCTATGATCAACAGGGTATCCAAGCAACAGGTATCCAAGCAACGGGGTATCCAAGCAACAATCAGCAAGCAGCTTCTGCTTGCAGAATATCAATATCAAAAATGCTGTTGAGTTTCACTGTCTATAGAGTAATTAAGATTCATCTTATAATAATTATATGCAACACAGAGAAACCCGAAGTATGTATACATACATTGCGTCATATGAAGTAAAGAACAAGAGGAATTTCACGTAAACCACGGAGCCTGAATTAGGCTAGGAGTTCTTAGGTGTAGGACTGTAGGCCTTCAACGCAAAGGTTACCTGAGTTATTCGTAAAAGGTATAAAAGTGTTGCCTCTTTGAATGGGCTTGAAAATTTGCCGGTTTGGGAGGTAATTACATTCTGCTGAAATCACGTCTTTCTCTCATAATGGTCTGTGTGTTTGTCCTAGATCCACGAGCGACTTTCCATTTGTTGTCAAGGGGTTCTAGTCCCTTTCCGGTGGCTCTCTTATACTTTCCCTAGCCCTCACGAAACAGGAAAGTTCGTTGAGGTTTGTCAGGCTCTAAA
>KB309554.1:34118-58321 GCA_000328365.1 Capitella teleta
TGGTTGTGCATGCTGAACAAACATCCAGTTACGATTTATCGTTGAGTCTCTGTTCTATATTGAATTTAACAAAAATTGCAAGCCTTTGAGAAAGGACTTCTTCCCTCGAGTTGTTGATCATTGAAAACACACGATCGATTGCTGAAACCGACTTTCCATAAACGCACAACACTACCACGTGACAATTGATGACATCAATCAAATTGTGATGGATAGGCGACGCGCACACATCACGTGAGTGTCCTTCATTCAGGGTAAGAGAATTCGCCGTCGATGAGCAATTAATCAAACGATGAATGATGAAGAAGAGAGATCCATGCTCGGAGTACACGTGAAATCGAGGTAATCTCGTAGATATGGGTCAATGCTTCCATTGGTTCTCGTGATAAAATGCGATGTTGACATTGAAAGTCATCGTGAGTGATGTTGATGGGATGGGGAGGGGGATTCGACCCTTTCTCCAAAAACTAAGTGAATTTGGATAATTGCGCATACAAATCTTCACGTTTAAGAAGACAAATGCAATAAATCGGAGACGAAATAAAATTCCACGGACTAAACACCAATTGGGGAACCGATTCCACCATGCGGTTTGAGAGCATGAGACGCCTACATTAAAGTATCCATTCTTGAACTAGTAGTCCTTATATAACCACCGATGACGTCACTATATATGTAACCACCGATGACGTCACTATATATATATAACCACCGATGACGTCACTATATATAGCCACCGATGACGTCACATCAGGACACTTTATGAATAAATTATATACACATACAAGCAACGTAGTGGAGTACATCTGTGGTTTAGCCCCAAAAAAATTGCAACAAAAGGTTTGTCAACGATTATTGCGTACTAGTAGTGTTCGGGGTGCTTATGGAGGACTTTTTTAACCAAATTCCGACGTCCGGAGAGGTATTTTTCTGCTAATTAGTTACCTTAATTACACCAAAGTTGAGTTTATTGTCCAAACATAAACAACCAGTATATAAAAATGAAGATCTATATCAGACATAATTAGAAATTACATAAAACATAGCAATATGTGTACTTGTAAAGTTTCCGGTAGGATCTAATTAATCACAGGTGCGAACATTTCTGGAAACGTCTAAATAATTGCTCAATGCGTCTCAAATACGAACATTTCGCGACAAAAAACTTACACATCACTAGGGAAATACTTATAAAGAGAGTGATAACAGTATTAATTAGGTAATTAGCCAATTAATGTATTTAATAAACTAATTAATGATAGCATCACTACGAGAAGTATTGACTAAAATGCGCTTTCGGATACTGGATAGTGGATACCATACTGACATTCTCAATTACATCTGTTAGCCTACTAAGCCAAAGACATAGGGATTCAATTCCGCAGGATGAATACAAACTTTACATAACCCAAAGTATATAGTTACCAAGGTCGAGACAAGGACGGATAAATACTTGTACATATTTATGTGTTAACAATAGCGCCGGCTGATTGCATAATAAGCGATTTCAAGTTCAAGGAGCTGTTAACTTTACACAAAGCAGATCAGACAAGGCCATTGATGTCCCCGGGAAGGCATCTTCACAACTCCCTAACAGGTCCCAGGGTGGCAAGGGGTACTACACAGGATCAACAGCCAGAAAGGAGTTACCTTGTGCAGTCGAAAATGCTGTCTCTGCCCGTGATCGACCTCTGCTGACATAGCTGCATCTTCTCAACGATTTAGCTGCCAGACATCACAAATATCCTATAATCACCTTTGATCAACCACCTGACCGCTGGGCTCACTCTCGAGAAATGCCATGCCGTATGGGCTGAAGCCTCACCCAGCCGCACTGTTTGAATACACAGATTGACTGCGGAAGTCGGACAAGCCCCCTCTAGCTCACACCACCACGGAACATGTACAGATAAATTCCCCTGTGTGCATTATCCGTGAATCTCTCCCTAAGCATTAAATAAGCTTACATTTTGGGTGGAAGATCTTTGTTGCATTGCGTGTCACGGACAAAGGCTACAAACTAAGGTGACATCTGCCTGGGAGCACACTGCAGAAGTATGGAAAGGCATTGTGGTTTTGATGGGTATTCAAGTGGTTCCTCCATCGAAGGCAGCACACATTTTCGCAAAGGAGAATCAAGAAACTCCTCTATTATACGTTTCAATGAGCAAGCGTAAATATTTTTCTGGCAGGAGTGATGCTTTTCTTTCTCAGGAGAGAACCAAAGGACGCTTGATTGGCATGGACACTGAAGAGCTCAAGAGGGAGGCAGGGTTCTCCAGGATGGATCTAACGCTAACGTTGACATGATCAAATGAGCTGTCACGGAATCGTTTCAAATGCCCCCTACATGTATCTTGAACGGGGAAGATGCCGATGTGTTGTCATGTCATGTGTTGTCATGTCATGTGTTGTCATGTACCATGCCGATCAAGGGCATTTATATGGTCTACACTGGATATCGGATAAAACAACTATATACATGTATGAAAAAAGATGACATCCACTTCACGAAGAAAACCCTCAAGAATCAGATGTGCGAGTACATTATGTTGCTCTACACACAAGTGCAGTACTATTTTATGCTAGAGATCCCACAATACAAGGGTCTGTGCTCAATGCATTCTATCGATTGGCGAACAAATAAACAGGCTTCCATTATATATACCAGCCCTAATTTTAAATTGCACAGAGATATGCAAAATTTATATCTGATTCTATTTCTGCACTTTCTATCGTAACGTTGGGCCATGACATGTCAATCAATTTTAATCATTCATGCTCGTTAATCGATCATTGTTACACATTTATTTATGAGTACATCACTTGATTTTAAAGAGGAAAAATATAACAACCACCAACAACAAACAACAAAACAGATGGTCAATAGCCATTAGCTCAATTAGTCGGCTTTGTGGCGGAGAACACAGAGGAACATTTTGATGCTTTTCAGAACCCTTGAATCGCAATGGCTCTTTACGAACATATGATCCTCATCGCCTAGAACTTCAGTGCAAACCAATAAACCAATAAGCTATTGACGACCCTTACATTAGAATCGAATGCGGCAAGGTTCGCTTTTGAAACATTTTTTTGTGCCGTTTGCGGTGTTGTGCTTCGGTTGCCAAGGATTGAAGTCGGAGCAGGAAATTAATGGAATCGGATTGACAAGTCAAATTCTACCTCAACATGTCTGTGAACCAATCAAATGTTTTCTTTGTCCATGTCGACTGACCTGTAACATTGAACAAACCCTACACTTAATGGCGCTAATGACCCGTACAATGACTATTCATCGAGGATAATAGTTGACACGTAATAGTGACGTAAACCTATTGTTGAAAATTCATTAGTTCTCAGTGTATCAAAAAGCGTATTCATCGATGTAATCGTACGACAGGTGCCCTAAAACTGCAAAGAAATAACACTTCACATGAGCAAACATTCCACTTATCAGGTTCTTTTGGTCAAATGACCGAAAAACGCGTTATTTTAGTCATTATTGCCTTTTTCACAATAGCTCAATTCGTCTCTGCATGTAAAATCACAGGTTAATCATTTCGTGATCGTGTGCACATTTGCATTTTTAATGTATTCGCACGGATATTTGCTCATCTCCCATCCATATGTGTTCTTGATAATTATTCATTTCATTAAACAGTTGTGAATGATTTCAATCACGTCGGGGTCACCAATATGGAGAGACGACACAATTGAAATCGCAGTTGAGACTGATTTTTATTATGTGCATTGAACATATATATGCAAGGTGAGTGATTGATTGGGGTTTTACGACTCCACCCAACCCGTTCGGGTGATACGGGCGCCAGTATATATGCAAGGTGAGAAGTAACTTTGAGTCTATCAAAATGGTTTGAGTTGGTCGCTACAATATTTATTTGACCTGGTTGAACTCCCCAAAGAGGTGTTTGCGTGTTTTTCCGTAAAATATCTTAAAGTTCTGTCCTGCAGTCCATACAAAGATTTTTAGACACATAGACACAAGGATTCCTTTTAGAAATAGATGCTTATCAATCTCTGCATCACAGATTAATTCGCTTTTCATTCTCCATTCCAGTCGAGACGTTCTCGTCTATTCTGTTGTCTCTCTAAGTGCTGCCAACCATGAGACCATGATTTGTTCCCAGATCTACTTGAAGGCCGATTGAACAAGAAATCAGTTACAAATGATATTAAAAACCTGTTATGATAAATAAATTTCTGCGTCAAAAGATGTGGTTTGATCCCTGAGGAGCATTTACTTGAAATCATATTCGAATTAGGTTAAATTTTTTATCCATGAGATAAACATTGAGCTGTTATTTGAAAAGGATAACCTCTCTCAATTTGGAGAGCAAATTAATTCTATCTTCAAATTCCCTGTCATTAAAAAGACACTAAAACATGACTGACCTAGCCTAACCAGTTGACTATCATCTCATGACATAAATTCAAGGTAACTCTATTTTGTTGGGGTATAAAAAGGAAAAAAATGCTCATAACGCTCTGCAATACCATATATTCATCTGTTATCTCGTGTATTCTAGGGCGGCATGAGCATTTATCATAATGATGCTTTAAAAAAAATATTTTGGGCCACTTTGTACAGCTAGGTAGAAACACAGTTTTCCATGGGTTATCGCGTGAAAGTGAGAACTTAAAAAATCTTCTCCAATGCGATTAAACGGTAAATAAGATCAAAAGTATTCAAAATCATGCTTCAAGTCTTTACTAATTAGAACACTCGCTGCTAATGAGTATTATTTTCTCTTTAAAAATGGTTAAAAAAATACTCTACACAAAAACATTCCAACTCACCAATAGCGGGGAGGGTACACAATGTCAGAACTGAACACCATATCGCCGAAGAGAAGCAAAGAAATTTCCAAGGCATCTTTTCTTTTTCTTGTTTTGCTGAAGAGGGACTTGCAAGGGTCGAAGCCTTCGCCTCAAGTGAGCGGGTGAGGTTCCTCGCAGGCAGATTGATTCGTTCGCCTAGACTGGTTTTCAATCGTGCGGTGATTGTTACCTACCTGCAAAGCATCTCATCTCGGACACAGTTCGAATTAAAACTTCAATGGAACCTCCGCTTCAACTAGAGAATGGTTGTGATTATTCTAAAGAGCTTGAAATAGTTTTTTTTAAACTTCTCTTCGCCTCAGATTTACAAGAGAATGTTCAGAAAGCACTGAAATGTATTCTTGTGATACGAACATCACTGGATTCGTGGAGGTGGGTCACACTTATATTCACCTCATGCACAGCTCAACAGAGCCAGGATCCAGTCAATCCTCTACTATTATAAAAGATAGATAATGAATCATTCAGTTTGTATTGCGCAATATCCATCAAAGCGCTGCCCATTAATCGCGAATATTTATTTCCTTGGTTTAGGTCTTCATTTAAAGTCCCGACCTAGAGACTGTACTTTGGTATTTAATCACCCAGCGAAAACGAACCCCTTAATTATCTTTGGAAAGACCAACGCTCTGCCACTGAGCCAAACAGGCAACTGATATAAAAAAAGATTTGAAAATAGCAAAACGAGCAAAGAAAATGAAATCGACAAATTTATAAAATCAGTTGGCTTTTTTAACAGGAAATTTCATGTTCTATTTTTAGATTCTCAGCTGCGCCTCTTGAATGAATGAAATTTACATTTTGCGGCATTTCTCATCGAATAAAGCTATTTTATAAAAGCCATACAGATAATAATTTATATATTTTAATCGACAAAACTAGAAGCAAGCGTTTTTGCCTGCTTAGTTTAAATATAATGATAAACTTATTATTATTTATGAGAGGCGTCTTGGGAATTAATGTATTTATATTTTTTATATAGATCTGCTGATAGAAAACAATATATTATTCTCAATGACACCACTTCACACCATCTCAATATCAATACAGGTGTTCCACAAGAATCAATCCTCGGACCCTTCCTTTTCCTCAAATATATCAATGACCTCCCCAATAGCTCAACCTTTTTCAACTTCATCACTTACGCCGACGACACGACCCTGTTAGCGACACTCAACCAACAACATCATAGCAATAATATTAATAATGATCTCAATAAAATTCACCAATGGTTCTGTACAAATAAACTCTCTCAAAACGCATCAAAAACAAAAGCAATAACATTCCATACTCCCCAACGAAAAATTACACCACAAACCATCCTAATAAACTCTGAGCAAATAGAAAACGTTGATTGCACCAATTTCCTCGGAATAATTATCGATAAAAACCTCAACTTCAAACATCATATCCGTAAAATATCCACTAAAATTTCCCAAATAACCGGAATACTAAATAAATTAAATAACACCCTTCCCCATCAAATCCTCCGAACCATCTACAACTCCCTCATCCTCCTTCATCTAACATATGGTGCACTTACCTGGTCCAGAGGCCCTCAAATAAATAGCCTCATTAAAATGCAAAAGAAAGCCATCCGTATAATAACCAATTCTTCGTATAATGCCCATACAGAACCTCTTTTTTTTTTAAGAAATATAATTTGCTAAGACTGGAGGATCTGCGAAAGCTCCTAGAACTCAAGTGCTTTTACAAGTGGAAGAATGGAGTACTTCCGGCATATTTCGACACCTTCATAAGTGTTGGAATTACAGAGGAGCATCGGTTGCGGGTCCCGTTGCACTGGCATCATTTCTACAAACTGGGTCTCAGATATTCAATTACAAATACAGTAAACTCCTCACCACGCAACTTAATAGCCAAATCAACAACTCATTCATTATCTACTTTCTCACATCATTTTAAAAAGCACTTCATTGATCAAAGGCACGATGTAGCATAGCACACTGTTATATTTGTAATCGTTAACCAAAAAAAAAAAAGTTTTTTACACTATATAAAAATAGTCTACTCATTTGATTCAATCCCTCGTTTTTGTTCGTTTTTTTCCCCGTTTTTCCCCGTTTTTTTTTTCTTTTTTTTTTTTTCTTTTTTTTTCCCGTTGTATTTTGTTCCTTGTTCTTGTTTGAATTGTATTCCCCGGGTGGCCAGAGCGATAACGGCTCACGTTTGAGCCATAGCCTGGTCTCCCGGCAAATTACATTATAATTTATATTAATTGTGTACATATTTCATGTCAATAGCCAAATAAATGTTTCTCTCTCTCTCTCTCTGATTGGATCGAAAGACTGAAAATATTCATCGCGAATGTGTGTTGCTTGTAATCACATAATTGTACGGCAAATAATTGACTAATATACGTCTGATCATTTATTTCAAAACTTATATAATATAGTAATCCACTCCATTTTCAAATGTTTTCATATTTTTGTTATGTTTTCATATTTTTATTGGGGCCTGGTTTAGAATAGCTTTTGCTGACACATGCATCGACTAATCTCATCAAATCAAATCATCTCATTCCATTCCATTTCATCAAATCATCTCATTCCATTCCATTTCATCAAATCATCTCATTCCATTTCATCATCATCTCCTCATTGATTCTTGCCTGCTCATTTATCACTTAAACCATCTAATAGTAAATATAAGAAGCCTTTCGTGGAAATAAAATGAATCAAGTAAAATCTCTTATAACGTGTTCACCTTACATCATTATTCATCAGTTGCCAATTCAAACTCACAACGATCAAAGTCTTTTCAATGTTATTCTTCCAATTTCAAATCTTCTTCCGTGGGCTGAATGAGATGAACAAGTATGTCCATTTCGAAGTACGTTACGCACAAATCTATTCATCCATTCATTGCTTATACATCCCACCTGCGATCCTTTCATTGACAATGGACTAATATTGACATCAATGAGAAGATGTTATGCCTCCATTTAATACGCGATCAAAGTAGGAGAACAACAAAAATCCACAATTTCGCGTTTTCCTGTCATTAATTAGGCTGGCTGGCTGGCTATATTTGAATAACATCCCCCCATCAGTATGTCCTGTCACAGAACTTAAAGAGACTTAGATAATATTCAATTTCTTTGGTGTTGTATATCACAATTTCTCTTTTTTATCTCATTACACCGTGTGGGCCTATATCTATTTTGGAGAGGAAATAAACATATTAGCCTATACTTATATATCACACACGTTCGATTACTTATTTTCTGTGCAATAACAAAACTCCACATTTTTTCTCAAGCCTTATTCAAGTGATTGTACTCAATTACACTCTATGCAAGCGATTGATAATACTGTGTGCTTTGTGTAAGACCAGGCTTCCAAAGTTCCTACGTGCTCGGATCATTCACACATCCGAGAAGTATTTTCACAACGACGCCATTCAACCACAAACATGCGAGCAGTCTCGGCCTTCCACTTACCAGTGCAAGGCAGAAATCATAACGTCCTCCGCCCCAAGCTCAAGCACCTTGGCCGAGAAAAACAAAAATGTTCGCAAGAAAGGCTCATGAGGTTATAAAAAGTAACGATTGTTTATTAACTTGGGTAATAAAAACGGTGCGTTCTGACTAAGAAAGCCTGCAGTGATGGCGACGAGTGTGGGGAGTTCTTGAGGGGACGCTTGCTCAGAGTTCTCTGTCACCGGCTCAGAGCTCTCTGTCACCGGCTCAGAGCTCTCTGTCACCGGCTCAGAGCTCTCGGTCACCGGCTCAGAGCTCCCTGTCACCGGTTGCTTCCTCTTTTTTCTTTTTCTTTTCTCTGAAATAAATTGATTATGAATTGGTGAGGCAGTAAAAATATGAACACATCTCAATTGACGATGTGCTTAACGCTTGATAGTCCAGACGCCCAATGGCTACATCATAATACATGTAGTCTATAGTTTATTGCGCAACTCCATATCGCGAGTTGGAATGCAGTTCTGGCTTTCCTTGCGGTCGTCAACGCTTATCCAAATGCCGACATTGAAAGGATTTTATAATCTCAAACTTTGAGGGACTCATTCTTCACATTTACTTCACATAAGTATAAGTGTAAAAGTTGTTCTTATGGGAAATGACAGAAAAAACTCCCTATTCCTTAATTGTCAGAGTGGGATGCCGTTGCTCATGAGATCACAACAGAACATTACTCAGTGCATAAACTCATGATGTAAGAAAGATCTCGGATTGTTTGCTGACAATGGAAGAATGGTGAAGAATGAACCCCTCATAAACCTGATACAATTCGTATCAGGTTTATGAGGGGTTCGAGGAGGTGAGCTGGAGTTGAATACCCTAAACACACAAGGTTCTTGGCTGGCTTTGAATCTCCATTGGCCAGCGCCAAGCCCCCTCTTGGGGCTGCAGACCACTTGACCACTGCACAGGTAACTCACTCGCTTTTGTTCTTCATACAGAATGCAAGACCTCCGACCATAATCCCAGCAAACACACCACACGTGACTCCGATTATGATGTAATCCGTGGTGATGAGGTCATCGGGTCCTACAGTGGTCTTCGGAGTCGTCGCTGAAAAAAAAAATTACTCTTTAAATCTACAAGCATTGTTTCACACGGAGACAGCCAGCCAATCAACGTCGTTCCTCAGCATGGTATACAACTGCTTAAACAATCTAAATCGCTCTGTTAGATCAGCGTGTGAAGTAAGTCGAACCCTTATGGACGTTAGTTACCAATCAACGCTCTTGAAAGCTATCTTGCTAATGTTTCATTTATAAATACGCATAATCATTGAATTGTTATAATTACCAATCTGAATGAATTCCCTTCTTATTTGTCCATTATGTCCATTTGTCCATTATGTCCATTTGTCCATTATGTCATTCCTTATCATTAGCATAAACTTGTTAACGTTTGCAGATATATTGTATATTGTTTGATACATGATTCGACAGGTTTTGCATTAAATAAAAAACACTCAATAATGTACATAACACACACACACACACACACATGTGCATTTCCTTAATTATAATGAAGTTATGGCGAGATATGCACTGTGAATGAAGATGAACAAGCATTTCATGAATTATAAGTTTATTACCACATTAGGCGACTTTGTTCCTCCTCCTCCTCTTTTATTGTGATTAAAGTGAATCTCCCTCCCCCCCCCCTCCTTCACTTGGGAATCACCCGCTGACTGGTAAATGGAAGGGAATATATCTCCCCATCTCCATTATTATGAGTGTGTATTTAATTCCGTGTCCCCTTTTCTAACCCAACAAGGAAACCCAGAAGTAAAATTGGGGATGGCAAAAATCAAGTGTGCGCCTACACACGGGCTACTCTCATGGATTCTCAACCAATTTGCTCAGGACAATTATTTTCGTGATTTACCTGTAGGAAATTAAAAAGCATTTTGCAAAATACTCACAGCTGTGTGGTGCTGGGGAAGTAGTGGCGTCTGTTGTGTCATTATCCTCTGTCGTCGTCGCTGATCTGAAATGAAGCATTTCGTTATTAACTCAAGACGAGATCATTAATTGTGTTGCCGGGGAGATACAAGCAATACATCTACGATTGTATTTGTTCTCTCTCTCTTTTAATCTTCGTGAGGTGAAGCAGAATTCTACAAAGAAAATATTGTATATATTCTAGTACAATGTAATCATTATGAGAAGGGACATTTGAATTTTGATGATACTCAATTCGCCTTTTCGGACAATATTATTTGGAGTGGATTTGTTTTAATATGTAATATACAGTATTCAAGTACCAAGAGAGAGATTTGAAGCATGGGCGATGCGAAAATATTCTCTTTCCACAAGTGCACATCGCTTTAAACTGAGTGGGCCAAAAGTAGTCAGTCTTATCTACTAAATGTACTTTTCAACGGCGCTATGCCTTTCTGAGAAAGTGTTACAAAACAGGTATCTAACATAGTCTAACATATCATGTTGTTATTCCTATCATTTCTATTTCTCATTTATTTCATTTAATAGAGTGCACGATATTTCCACTTTTCTTGCCAAACAGGACCTCCGACCATGGAACGCATGAATAAGGCAACGCTCTCGTTCTATTGTTTCGTTTGAGGGTGCTATTGGTGTGACAGTAGCACTAATGTTTATCTCCTAATATTAAAACAAAGCTGAGAGTTTGTATTGAAGCGCCATACAAGAGATGACATTCCTGAACGCTCGTTCAGGGGCTCATCTGATTCAGCTCTCTTTGTGATCACTCACCACTCGCATTTAAATGTTCCTCCCTCATTCAATATCGACTTGTTACTTGATTTCTTTGCATAAATGGGCGCAGAATAACATAGTCAATTCATACCAGGTTGTTATTGTTTGGAAAAATGTACACATTCTTGCAAACTTTAGAGTTTTGTTTTTAACATGGAGTAGATAGACTTCTTTTGGTATACTCTGTATATACTGAACGCAAAAAAAAATAAAACAAATAAATAAATAAATAAATAAATAAATAAATAAATAAATAAATAAATAAATAAATAAATAAATAAATAAATAAATAAATAAATAAATAAATAAATAAATAAATAAATAAATAAATAAATAAATAAATAAATAAATAAATAAAAGCCCCTTAGGCATACTTATGTGTCGGGTGAAGTAAAATTTCGGTCGAATGAAATCAAATTTGTTCAAGCCGAACCATTTATGTCCGAAATTTTGGATAGATTAGTAGTATTGGAGAGAGCAACAACGGAAGAATCAAGACACACGAGGCCAGGATTAAATTTCGCAAGTGTGATTTTAATGATGAAATGTGACCAAAATAAAAACATTGAATGTGGCCTCCATTAACTCGGATGAACACTGCGTACCATAAATTATGTGATCATTCTAAATATCACTTTGTACTCTCTACTGGTATTTACTGACATTCAATATACATGACATGTCGACACGATTTTGCACTTGGTCGAAAGTGGGCTGTGACGTTATATTTCGCCCGCTTGATGGTCTTGAAATAGACCTATTGCTCTTACATAATTCCAAACTGATCTTATATACCTGCTAATTAATGCAAATCAGCGTTTCCCGCGTTCGGGCACTCGTTTCCATAGAACGCCATGAATCGTTCTTCTTCGGACTACTTACATTTCGTCGTCATAAAATATCCGGCCAGCAACCATTGACACAAAACACAAGATGAACACTGTCCATTTCGTCAATGAATCTTTGATGGTGGCCATGACTCCGTGTTAATCTCTTTGGTGTGAACGATGCAACTAAGATCTACTGATAGCAACACCAATGTCTTGAGGGCGGAGGTCGATCTATGTTTTATTGATCACTTTGCGCCTATTGCTTATCAGTAAAGAACAAAAATCCATTCTTATCTTCGACTTCGCCAATCCACTTGGAAAATGTTGCCCAGTCAGCGGTGGAATAAACCATTAGATCTCCTCAGAGAAGCACTTCAAGATGAGAAGAATAGGTGTGTTAGAATATAGTAGAGTGAAGACTATATCAAGATTTCAAGATGATAAGCGACAACTTGAAGACAATTTATTAACAAGTTTTGTCACAAAACGGAGTACAAGGGTCGATGAGCGAGATGATCGCGGGATGATTATTCGATTTGATACAGATCTCTGAGGGGATCATCTGCGCAAAAATCAAGCCAGTCGATCAACATAGAATTGGACGCTTTTTGTCGATATTTTATTGTGATCTGACTGAAAAAAATGAATGCCTCACAATGGACCAATGAAACGCAATATAATCTGGAAATAACAATACGGCATTTTGGCTAAAGATGTAATCGTTACAGATATTGTTTTCGGTGAGAGTGATCTCCAACAGAGCCATAGAAAGCATGTGTCATTGTTTCATTGAGTGCAAGAAAAGTCCGGACAATGCGCAGGTAGATCGGAACTCGGTACAAGCCTACAAAACGGCCGAGGCCACACAGACGAACACAGAAATCTGCATTTCTTCTAATGGTTCGCCTCTTCTTGAATAAGTGAATCTGGCCGGGTTAAGATGGAAGATCGGAACTCGGTACAAGCCTACAAAACGGCCGAGGCCACACGGACGAACACAGAAATCTGCATTTATTCTAATGGTTTGCCTCTTCTTGAATAAGTGAATCTGGCCGGGTTAAGATGGCCGCTCCACTATTCACGCAAATCTGGAGATGACCTTGCTGTTGAGAGCATCGATAAGGAAAATTCCAGTATATATATACTGTATATAAGAGATAAGAATTAAGATGATTGCTGAGCAATAACTCCTTGACTCGGAGATAGTGTTTTCATACGTTTTTACTGAATGAGTTTAAAGAAAGACAGAAACGAACCTCAGTCATTGAGGAAGGGAGGCTGGTGTGGACTTGATTTTTGAGCTGGCCATTCTCCATTGTTCAGTTCAACATAATTAATATGCATGCTTAATAGATCCATATACAACTGAATACAATAAATTGTGCACAAGAAAGTTTATAAACACTGCAGCCAATCGATTATTGCTCTGTGCTTAAACGTCCCCTGATGTTACGTAACATGAGAAACAAGTGCTCTTTAATTCTGTTCAAATCTAAGATGAATATGACGAGCAGGATGAGGAGCAGCAGCAGAATGGCACTGCCTCCGATGCTCTTCGCTGATGTTCTGCGATCTGAGGGTTTGAAACTGGAGCCTTCATCCATCTGGCGCCACCAGTATTGCACGCGACCTACAAACAGAACAGTTAGATACACACGCTCTCTTGGTATATTTCAGTTATAATTCATCTCATTGACATACTTTGACAGCTCTTTTTCTCACAGAAGACGTTCTCTTGACCGTGCCCAAGACACTCTTTGGCACGGTTTGAGGTCATGAAGCATGACCTAAATCTGCTCTGTGTGCCCTTCCCACAATGCACTGAGCAGTCGCTCCAAGTCGTCCATTGACCCCAAATTCCCTCAAGATCTGAACACGGTAAAGTGTTGCACCATCTAGAGTCGATGCTATACCCTGGAGCAAAGATCCAATATTGAATTGTGATCATTTGCAATATCTCTGACCAATGAGGCGCCCAATGGACATTTCCAACCTGTGCTGGCATTCGCTTATGGCTCTTTCTTCGCATAAACGGATGCGAAACTGCGTGCCACCGTTGCAAGACACGGTGCATTGCGTCCACGCAATCCAAGTGTTCCAAGAGAGAAACCCTGAAATGAACACATCAAAACCGTCCAGGGGGAAATTTATCGCTTTGATCAGGGAATAATGAATATTGTCAATTTAGGATTGAATTAATCGGAAACCGAGTGCATACCTGGATCTTGCTTAGGCGATATCCAAGGATATAATTGTGTTGGCAATGGATCTGCTGTCTTCAAATTGGTTTCGTGTGAAGCAGCAAAAGATGAAGAATGGCTAATGGACCAGGATGTGTCTGTTGCAGTCAATCCCATAGTAGACGAAACCGAAATTGCTTCACCTCCCTCGGTGGTTGAATCTGTGACTTGTATAGCTGGAGTATCATTTATGCTCGACGCCCCTTTAACTGCTGTCGTGTATTCAATTGCAGTTGATCTTGCAGTAGTGTCTTCTCTGGTCGAAGCCTCTTTAACTGCTGTCGTGTATTCAATTGCAGTTGATCTTGCAGCAGTGTCTTCTCTGGTCGAAGCCTCTTTAACTGCTGTCGTGTATTCAATTGCCGTTGACTTTGCTGTAGATTCAATTCGTGTTGTTTCACTCTCACTTGTGAAGAGAGTAGTTTGTTGCGAGGTCTCAATTGTAGTTGGTAAATCAGTCGTTCTTTCCGGTGATGTGATCAAGGGAAGAGGTAAGGTACATTCATGCGAATATTGGCCTGTGAATTACAAGACAATACAACTATCATGACGTATACAGATTGGCTCAGCAACAGGTTGTAATTTGGTCTGGGACAGTGCTTAAAACTTATTTTGAGTTCTAATGTAATTATTGGTCATTTGAAGTTGAGCATTTCTTTGGGAGTTACTTGCAAAAGTTACAAAGCTCGTTAGTACATTGTACTCAGCATAATAAGCATTTACCTTTACCTTTACCTTTGGTATGTGCGTCTTAAATAGAGTAGCCAGGGTGCATATGAAATATGAATGCATTAACTTCATATACTATAACTCTATATTATACCCTGTAATTGCTAGGGATATTCGTCCATATCATGTAATCATTCAAGAAAATAGATTGAAAAACTAAATCAGAAGAAAATTTAATTACCGTGAATGCATTCCAATTCGCTTTGTGAAATCGACGTCCAGGCTCGAGTCTTCAACGATGAAGGGCCGAGGTGTTCACATGGACATGTTTGCAGTTTGACTGCTGACCATTTTGGATCCTTAAGCCAATCCCAACAACAATCACAGAACATATGAACATTGGTCAAGTCCACAAGGGTCAGCTGGGAAGGCGGAAGGGGGATCTGAAGGAGAGACATTGGTCAGTATTTAATGTGCATGTGTCACAGTATAATATCGATATGTCGAGGGGACAAGGAACCGTCGAAATCACTTCAAGATATAGTAACATGGATCAAGCATGGAAAAAATGAGTTAAGTTTTCTCTTTGTAGCTATGATGATGAGTGTACGTGCAGAGACGAAATGATGACCCAACACTGCCCTCCGTTCATTAATATAAAAAGTATCCACCATTCCACCCCCTTTGAAGTCTTGGGTGCCTATCATATTTTCTCTGCTGATATTACCAATTTAAAGAAGATCACAAACGCTTTGTAGATTTCTGTAACTGTTGCATGTCTCTAAACAATACCGACAACAATGGAACGCATTGAATGAGGCTGTGCATCTTTGTTTTCACACCTTTTGCAAGCATGGATAGAATTCGGGAGTTACCCCGGGAACTACTCGCTGTCAACTTCCAGAAAGATGTGAATGACGCTGATTGAACGCTCCGAGTCGAGCAATTAGTTAAGACAGCTTTATCCAATCCCAGGCAAAGTTTCTCTAGCATTCAACTATGCATTAACGTCGACATAAAGGTATCTAAAGTTACCCACGGGGACGAAAAAGAGTTCGAGTTATAGAGCTTTTCGAATTATGGGAGTTCGACATATCGTTACAAAATTCAATGTACGGGTATATGGAGGGACTTGGAGATTCGAAATGGCTTCCAGTTATAGAGCAATTCGAGTTATGGGAGTTCGACATATCGAGATTATAGTGTATGTCATATTGTTATCATGGTGTTATCATTGTACGTGTGTACAATGTACACTGTACGATTGGTAAGTGATCGCTAAGAGCTTTTATGTGCGCGTAATCAGGTGGGCCCCTGAACCAGCATTGTAGAATGTTGTTGCGTGGCGCTGCAGTACAAATTATCTGCTTCATTTTGACTTAATAGATGGACATTAGTGCTACAATGCCAAAAAAAAAAAACAGCACTCATAAGCAATAGAATATAGTTCATTCATCATATAATAGTAATTTAAGAAGAGAGGGAGGCATGTTTGGATTGAATGCACGAAGATAATTAATAATGCGTACGATTTAAACGACCGGTGACCCAAAAAAAAATGTTTCGTCTGCAATTTCTGCCGCTTGTTGCTTAGCATCGTACTTTTCCGTTGATTTTAGTGAGTATATTTTACTTCGCATTTGTTTTATCTTTTTCATTGTGGTATTTCTTGAGTAGGTCATTACATTACGTGGTAAGCCACGTACCAGAATGACGACAGAAGAACGCATTGGTATTGTAACCAAATATTCTCGAACAAAAGATGCTGAAAAGGTCAGAGCTGCTTGGCGACATTCGTTGCCAACACCTCCACCATCCCGCCAGTCAATTTACAATGCACGATGCATTCCCATTATTATGCAATGAAAGGCAACGATCATCCCTCGCATAAACATGTGTTGGTATGCGATAGGTCACTAAGTGCAGCAGTGTGTTGAGAGCGATGCCTTATATGGGCATCCAAATGATGCTCATCCATGGTCAGTGGCTGAAAAGGAAAATAATCAAAATATCGCCGAATGTTGCATTCTTTTGATTGGGATAATTAGGCATCAACATCGACAAAATTGAAATAGAAATGATAGGATACCAGCATGAAATGTTAAATTATCCATGCCAGGTATTTATTTCTCTGAGATTTACGTCATTTTTACACTGCGACCTGTTTTGTAACACTTTCTGGGAAAAGTGCACTGCCATTGAAAAGCATTGAGATCTTTAAAGCAGAGTAGATGGACTACTTTTGGCCCACTCTGTATACATACATACATACATAACACTTTTTGAAATTAATACTAATTGTATATATTAATCATCATCATGAACCACTTATACGTGTAATAATCAGACAGAACTGATCACCCAGTGCATTGATTTTTATTCTGTGGTTTCTTCAACGAGCCCATGCCTCGCACTGGTTGCTATAAATGAACTATATGTACTTTAATCTTGATTAAAATACTAGATTTCTGTTTTCAATTATGCACCAGTAAAACGGGGGAAAGTTTACAATCGTATTTCCAGCTATATGTTTCAATCATATAAATTAAACTGATAGCACCAGTCTCAGCGTTGAGAACCCTCTTAGAATAAATTATCAGACTCACTTAATTAAGAACTGATAAATTTTGCAAATACAAAAAAATTCAGCATCAAAATTAAATTCGCCGCTGTTTTTACCTCAAACATGCAATCCAGAAACTGCCCCTGGAGACTGATCTCCGTCAGTTGAGTCATATTTTCCAAGGCTTCGGATCGGAAACACTTCATGTCTGCTCCACTTAGCTCCAGTTTCTCCAATGTCGCTGCAATGTGAGTCAAACTAAGCCAATCTCCACTGATGGCGTTATTGTTCAGATTTAGGATCTTGATCGACTGAAGTGGCGCTAGGTCAGTTTCTGAGATGGCCGCCAATTTGTTACCTTCCATGTATATTTCTGTTATGCTTCCAGCAGCGTCACTAACAACTGGGAATTGTGTGAGTTCATTTGATGGCAGCCGAAGGGACAGTAGATTAGTAAATCCTTTGAATGAGTCGTCGTTCAGTATAACATTGTTGTAACCCATTTTCAAATGCTTAACACTGCCTGCAATTGGTGCGAGGTCATCCAGGGTCCTCAAGCCAGTTCTTTCCAGTGTGAGATCGGATATGGTTACACCTTTGAGGCTACTTGCTGGAATGTGAGTAATTGGGTTGTTACCAATGTCCAAAACACCAACATGGTTTAATCCCAGAAGTGCAAAGTTTGGAAATTCTGTCATATCTCTCATCTGCAGTTCTAGCTTGCCAAGCTTAGTGTTCTCAAATATCCCAGGACTGTTGATGTTGCCTCCTGCCGTGATGAACTTCCAAAGCAACACCTGCAGCAACGGACAAGTTCTGAACACTGCTTCATCATCCAGTATCTGCGTACCCATCAGGGACAGATACCTCAGGTTGCCGCAGCTATTCTTCAACGGCAGAATGCTCCTCAGTCCAGGATTCGAGTCAAGAGTCATCTTCCGAAGCAAGGTCATTGAGCCCCATGCTGGATTAGTTGAGAGGGTTGTGAGCTGATTGGCTGTTAAATCAAGAGTTCCAAGAGTACTAGCGATCGCTGATAGGTCAGGAGCTCCAGATAGCTGATTTCCTTTCAGGAACAGATCTTTCAAAACAGTTCCCGTGAAGGCATTGGCGTGTATGGAGGTCAGTTGGTTGTCTTGAAGGTAACATTTCTCCAATTTACTGAGTGACGCAAAGGCATTGCCCGGAATACTCCCCAAGAGATTGTTGTCCAGATTCACGACGGTATCAGTCACTGGAATATTATTAGGGACACTGGTCAAGCCAGCGTTTGTGTTGGTGTACCCCTTGACCAGCAGCCAATGTGACAACAGGAGGACGGCTGTGATTCGTGCCATTGCAGCCACACAAGTGTGGGCATCGGGTGAGTGGAAGCCCTCGACCGCTGCTTGATCGATCACATATTACATGCAGCCATAAATGACTCCATCCGTGCTTTTGTCCCAGCAGAAAGCCTCGTACATTGAAGGTCTGAGCGTAGCTCCTTTGTGGTAGAGAAGTGAACTGTGAGGCTGAGGGAAGAGCGCTCTTCCTGAGCATGAATGCAGCGAGATATACGCTTCTCTCGATACATTGTTGCAGCAGTCGACCTTCCTCCGTAAAACTTTGATTTCTTACCCGCGGCCACAGAATTTAATCATTCATCACTTTAAAGTCCATTGCCGACAAAGAGCTTTTGCTAAACTTTCAAGGGTGGATCCGGAAATTAACCAAAGCTTTTTAGTGGGTGTTGCAAATCGAGCACATTTCTATGATGAATGCATACGTTCACCTTGAGATTAGTGATCGGGATTAAAAGGAATCGGATCTACTTTTCTGCATGTTGAAATCAATCGGCGCTCAAGAAATGTTCGATCATGTCATTGACGTTTCATTATAGCGTGTCTCAGAGAGCACAAATTGAGAATGAGAAAGACTGATTGCTCATCTTTTGTCTCAAGGCCGTGGGAGCAGAGATGTTTTGCTCGATTGATGAATTCCCCTCTGACGTGTGCTTTGCTGTCAAACGAAGTGTTAGCTCGGAGACTGTTTTTATTTTTCTTCTTTGGGCCTCAAATGCATCGATTGCATCCACAGTGGCACTGATACGTGTGATTATCATAGCCTGATGTATGATTATCATAGCCTGATGTATGATTATCATAGCCTGATGTATGATTATCATAGCCTGATGTATGATTATCATAGCCTGATGTATGATTATCATAGCCTGATGTATGATTGTCATAGCCTGATGTATGATTATCATAGCCTGATGTATGATTATCATAGCCTGATGTATGATTATCATAGCCTGATGTATGATTATCATAGCCTGATGTATGATTATCATAGCCTGATGACAGCAAAGGGTGTGCTGGCCAGTCAAGATCAGATCACGTGTCCTGTCATTGTAAGTCGTAATACCTGAGATGTGATATGGCAACACTCATAGACGCTAGCAATCGCGCATGGTATGGCTGAGGCCATTGAACCTGAAACAGAGCGCTGCTTTGACGGTCATTATTGTTGATATGTTTATTTCACTGGCGACGAAAAGTTTTGTTTGGCTTCATAAAATATACATGAGCCTTACTTGAAAACTACCACATAATTTTATTGTAGGGAATTTTATGAACAAGAATATTGTATAAACAGTTTATACCTATGGCTTATATGGTAACGATCGAGATCTGCTTTTTTCGTTGTGCATTTTCTTCCATATTCCACGCACTCACGTTGGTGATAACTATGCTGTTGAAATTTACAAACCGACGAATTTTACGATTTCTAAGCCCCCTATGATCGTCAGTCGCATTGCAATGTGGCTGAGTTCTTGTCTCATTGACCAAAACACGTGGTGTGCTCGTTAGATTATATTCATTAATGAAATAAAAATTTTAAAAATGATTTTTTTTTTTTTTCGTAGAAAAACTATGATTATGGTGATTGGTGAGCAATCGTAAGATTAAAATCAAATTGCTCTTTGAAATTTATACATTTGCGTTTTACTGAACAATTGTTGGAAGAATGGTTGACCAATTATGCCGAATGCTCACAAGTCCGAATTTACAAGGTTTGGGTGACGGGTATACAGTCACGGTATTGAACGTATGTCTATAATGTATGCGTAGGGAATTCGGACTTGCGAGCATTTGACCTATCGACCCCCTCTCGATAGACTCAGATAGGGAAATTACACCCCACCCTCTCTCTCTATACCCCCCCCCCATTCTCCTGATTGTTCATCTTGCATAATAGATGAGACGACTCAAAAACTCAAAACAATATTTTTTAAACTTGAATGAGGTGTGTTTTACATCTCAAGGAGAAAATGGACAACTTCTGACGAAATGGATACGTTTCGTTCTTTGACTTATTTACGCTTTTCAAAGTGTCGCGTTCCTTTTCGTGCGTGGGGACTTTCCCCGGAACTTGCAAGTTTAAATCTCTAATCCCCCCTTCCGGATGACGTGTTGCAACACGTGCACTGCATCAAAGCTCCGATGGAAGAATTATCTTCTCACAACTGACAGCTGCATGCGTTACTTTTCTTTTTACTTGCATTTTATGTCACATGTGGTAATTTCCAGTGAATGAATGTTCCTTGTGCATTGAGAGGGATATCAGTCTGTGCTGTTGAGTGGGGTATTCAACTATTCATGCAGGCATTTTATGCTTGAGTTACATGCATAGTGCCTCCTGACCTTCTGATAAAAGCAATGACCAACTTTGATATGGCATCAATGTTTGTTCTCGTCGGCAACCTCTTCTAAGTGTCTGCTGTTGCTGTTTCGATCTCCTTTGTTACTTTTAATTGTTCTGGTTATAAAGTGCAATTATTATCAATCAATTGATTCGCTATTGCTTCGTTACTAGTATTTTTCATTCGAAGCAGAGCAGGCCATGCTCAGTGTACGTCGTTCATTATAAGTGTGCACGCAGTCCGTGTGCTCGGCCTGGGGTCATTTTGGCAAAGCAATAACTGCACTCGATGGTGTACACCTTTGTAGCTGGTGACATATGTCACCACGCCGCCGTGCAATGTATCATTGTGTGCAGCCACGAAATAAGCGACATGAGATCAAAATCAAAGGAGAAGACACCGCGTCACGGCCATGGATCCAGAAGACATTCAGATGGATCCAGAAGACATTCCGATGGATCCAGAAGACATTCAGAAAGATCCAGAAAGCATCTCCCAGAAGAGAAAAACCAAGAAGGACACATCCCAACGAAGCAGAGACGAAGCAAGTCGGATGAACATCGCCCTCCAAGGAGGTCGGAGCCGCGTTTGATCCCCAGGAGGAAGCGAAGGATCCGCAACCACGTCAGTCCCTGGATCAAATGTCTGCTCTTCTCTTTCAACTTCATGTTCTGGGTTAGTTGTTTTGATTACTGTTAGCGTTCGTGACCATTGTAGCCCTCTGTATATACGTCAGTGGTGATTCGTATGTCAGGTGGCACAGGTAGGTGTTGCCCCAAGTGAACGGCACAAAAAAGCGAATCTTGCCGCATTCGATTCTAATGTAAGGGTCGTCAATAGCTTATTAGTTTATTGGTCTGCACTGAAGTTCTAGGCGATGAGGATCATATGTTCGTAAAGAGCCATTGCGATTCAAGGGTTCTGAAAAGCATCAAAATGTTCCTCTGTGTTCTCCACCACAAAGCCGACTAATTGAGCTAATGGCTATTGACCATCTGTTTTGTTGTTTGTTGTTGGTGGTTGTTATATTTTTCCTCTTTAAAATCAAGTGATGTACTCATCAATAAATGTGTAACAATGATCGATTAACGAGAATGAATGATTAAAATTGATTGATATGTCATGGCCCAACGTTACGATAGAAAGTGCAGAAATGGAATGAGATAGAAATTTTGCATATCTCTGTGCAATTTAAAATTAGGGCTGGTATATATAATGGAAGCCTGTTTATTTGTTCGCCAATCGATATAATGCATTGAGCACAGACCCTTGTATTGTGGGATCTCTGGTATAGAGTAATCCTTGTGCTCTGCAGGTGGCAGGATTGGCCATCTCAGGCGTCGGCTTCTGGATCATGGTGGAGAAGGATCGCGTCATCCGGGATGTCCTGGACATCTTCTTTGATCCTTCCATTCTGTTATTTGTCGCCGGATGCATCATCTTCACTCTCGGCTTCCTTGGCTGCCTAGGAGCGTTGAGAGAAACCATTGGCCTTCTCAAAGCGGTGAGTGAACCATTCACCGGTCTCGGGCGCTACTGAAAAGAAGCAGCGGCACACACCGATGAAAACTCACCCCTATTTTGGTACATCCATTTCACTCGAGTTTACATGACGTCACTCGGAATTCCCAAAATGACTTACGAGGCGAGGCGAGTGCAAATTAATTCACAGTATTTGCTGAATACGACCAGTTGAACCTTATATCATTGAAATTAAGTTTATCTAAATCATAGCTAAAATACTCGTGAATCAAATTCACTATTCAAATAACTCTTAACCTGAAGAAATAATGCACCCTCTCACAGAGCAAATGATTATACGCTTTCGTTTGCAAAATCACATTGCTGATCAGCAAACGAGGAAAGCCCTTTCGGGACTCAATTGTATACTATAAATAGCAGCCATTGAGGTACCACTGTCATCGGTGTGTGCCTGTGTCATTACATATATATATATGACCATGGAACCAGTGAATGAGTGAACCCGGAAGTTGTCAATGATCATAACGACGGCTGGCAGCTAATCATAACGCATATTTTAAAAATCATCACGCACCTTTCCTAATCATAACGCATCTTTCCAATCTGGACACCGTGGGAAACTTACAACATGTACTAGTATTGAAATTGGTTGAATGGTGACAATATGCTTATGACATTTGCAGTTCCATATATTGCTGACGATTGTTTTCATCGTGGAAATCCTCATCGCCATTTCGTTGTTCGTTTTCTACCTCGACCCAAGCGCCCGTCATTTCGCCGGTCGCCTCAGCCCAGAGGAGCTGATGCGAATGGCGATAGAACGATACAGAGATGACGCCGACCTGCGTGACGTCATCGACTCCATCCAAAAAGAGGTCGGTGAACTCCCTCTAAATCACCCTCCACATGAACATCCACTGCTGTCGGCTAGCGTTTTCTTGACCATATAACTTTTCAGTTCCAATGCTGTGGCGTGAGTCATGACGATCAGGGCTACAAGGACTGGCAGGCGAACGCTTACTTCAACTGCAGCGACGACAACCCCAGCATCGAGCGCTGCGGGGTTCCCCATTCGTGTTGCAAGCCGCAGCAGGTGAGCAGAAGATCATAACGCACTTTTCCAGCCGTCTTAATGCGTTATGATTTCAGGGTAAACTGATGAACACTATGTGTGGATTTTCCACCACAGATAAGCTGTACTTTGAAGTGATGGATCAGATATACACGCAGGGATGCTTAAAGGGATTCGGATTGTGGTTGGAGAGGAACACGATCATCATCGGAGCTATCTGTTTGTCCGTCGTCATACCACAGGTGCGTTATGATTCACGGTGTAGCCACGCTTGTAAAAGTCATAACGTTACTTGAGTTCTCTCTGAGTGATATTTTTCGCTTAGATTCCTGTACCGAGTGACGGTTAATGCGCGTGTTGATCGTGAATTTTGCATTTTTATTTGATTTGCAGATTATGGGGATTTGTCTGGCAAGAAATTTGATCGATCAAATAAAACTACAGAAATCGCAATGGCGGTGAGGCTTCACATGAACTCTTTGCACTCATTAGTTTATTTTAATCATTCATCGGGTAAATTGAAATGTGTTTTTTTAATGGAATTTGTGTTCCTCTTTACTTCTCGACACGA
>KB309554.1:73025-86664 GCA_000328365.1 Capitella teleta
CTTAATTCGTTGAATAAGATCTAACAAAGCGATCTGTTATCATCTACCGCCGAGTTCCCTCTCGCGGGGATTGAACTGCACAAAGAATAATGCATTCGTTTCTTTCTGCTTGAATCGCGTTGAGAGGCTCCATGTATTCATCGGTTAAACCCGTCAGCGACGAGGAGAAGAGAGTCCATAATTGAACGCAGCTTGAATCGGTGTGTATACAAGCTGAAACAAAACAAATCACTCGAAACAAACAAGCATTGTGCGTCTTCTTTCTTCGGCTTTGGAAACCCAAGAAAAATAAGAGCTCAAGTCTGCTGCGTTGCCTGATCAAAGGCCTCGGGTCACCTGCGCGGCACTTGTATCAAGACGCAACGCTTCTCTTACCACCACACTCAAAACTCTAGTAAGAAACCTCGTATCTCAGACCTGCTGCATTTGAGCGCAAATTTAAGCGCACTCAAAGATCGATAAAAGCAACTACAAGTTAACCGAGCCGTTGCTCACGTGGTTTTATTCATCAAATAATATTATATAAAAAAGAACGCATTGAAAAAACACGAATCCATTCACTCCATACTCACTCACAGGATTACGTTATGGCACACACACACGAAATGAGGACGTTACATCAATTATCGTCAGGTTTACATCACGGTTCGACTTGTTCATCAATTAAAAATCGATACTTCGATAGATTACATGCACACTTAGCGAGCAAAACCAATATCCTTTATTGATCTTCCCAAAACAAAAACTCTCGAGAACAAGAAATTGCCTAAAATAACAAAAAATATAACATTCCACCCAATGAAACAATCTGGAGGAACAATGAAATAAAACAAAATCATTCCAAAATAATAATACATAAAATAAAATAATAAAAACACCACCAATTAGCCAGAGAGAGAGAGAGACTTGTACATCTATGCTTGTGACCTTTTGAACCCTGTACATTTGCATATCTGCATAATATATAAAAATGAGGTTGAGCTTCATGCAGGTTGTTGCTAAGAAACGAATCATATTGCAGTTGAGAGAGAGAAAGATGAGGATGCAAACCGATCCACGACGCAGTTTGTGAGGACACACACACATCAGCACCCGTAATGGTAGTGCATGTTCGCCGGCCCCGGACCCCCGCCCCCCTGAGGGGGTGCCTGGGAGACGACCCCCGGGCCCCCCGCGGCATACGGCCGAGAGGCGGGTGGCAACATAGGTTGCGTTAAATGCGGTTGTTGCTGAGGGTACATAGGCGCTCGCGTGTACTTGTTGGCGTTTGACGAGGAGTCGGAGTGGGCGTAGTTCTTGTGGCTGTTGTCGGAGCCAGCAGAGTGCTGCTGGCCATAGCCGTTGACCGGGGCCGCTTGTTGTGGCCTCAGCGCCATGTACTGGTGGTCGTACATCTTGTCGTGCGGGGGAGGGGCGCCCACGATCATGCCGTAAGAGGTCGCTTCTGCCGGCGGCGAGCGTTGGCGAGGAGGAGGCGCCTTGGAGGCCGCTTTGGGCGCACTGCAGAAGCGATGCAGCAGGAAGATGGTCAGCACAATGACCACAAGGACGATGACCGCGGGTAGTCCGATGATCAGGGCGAGAGCTGGGCTCTGAGGAGATGAGGGCGATTGGTCATCAAAGGCGGTCAAGTCGCGATTCGGATCTGAAGCAGAGAAAACCAGGATTGAATCAAGGGTTTGGGAATGCACGTTCGGCGTACAGGCTAAGAACTCCATTGGCACACGCCTTCACATAGAAACATGCATTCACAGAACAAGGTGGCTGCCTACCCCCCGCCCCCCCCCCGCCCCTCCTTCCCAAATTGAATTTGCAATGATGTCGAATGCAATGATGTCTAAAAGAGGCATCACTTTCAAACTGACGGAGACAAACTACTGCGCATGCGCAATGGGATTAGGCAGCGCGTCTCGCGCATCTGCATTGAGGCTCGATTGCAGACATAAAAAAAAGACGAATTCCACGATGAATCGCAAGTTACGGGCAATAAACATCAAGAAGGAACAAAGTAAAAGCCGCTTATTAGAAGAATCATGCAATGGCGTCTCCCCGGGGAGGTCACGTGATAAGTTGATAAGAACACGGAGCGCGCGTTGTCAGTCGATAGAACGTCTATCTGCCAGGGTCATCAAGGACGTTTCCTTTTGCTCCGGTTGAACTATTCGTGGAATTACAACCGCGATCCGCCCCAAACATTTTAAAGGCGGATTACGAGAGAGAGAGAGAGAAAGAGAGGCTTTTTTAGACGATTATGGTTCATGTCAATCATTGCAGATGAATTCACTTTCTGAATGAGATCGTAGTCTGTGGAAATGATGCTGTAAGGCGGTCGGCCATTTTGCCCCGAACGCAGAATGAGTCATCAGGTATAGAGGCGACCGGGGAGGGGGGGGGGGAGGGCGACGGACCCAATACAAATAGACCCCGGCATATGAGCAATCGCAGTGAATGCCGAATATTAGATTGGCCGAGAATCGACCCGACTGCGCGCTGACACCAGCAGAAGCAAAACGAACAGCAACAGTTGTGAATCAATTCCGTGCGAATAAACGTCGTGTGCCGTGCAAATAGCACTGATGTCGTCAGACGACAGGGGAAAAAAACCTGATTGACAGCTGCGTCTCATTGAGCGAGGAATGACCATTTCCGCTTCGCCATATTCCCAATTTTACGAGCAAACATTTGCTTTTATGATGATTTCGACCAGAAATTGGAGATTGTGGCACAGAGCGACAAAGGCCTATATAATCCAGAAGCACTTTTCTTTGGGGACGCCACGAATGCTGAACAAAGAACGCAGAGCGACGAACTGCTAAAATATAAATTATTTTATGGTCGGAGAAGGGACTGCGTGTTAGGAGCTGAAGAGGTTCAAGGATCTGACGCAGGGGAAGACTTTAAATAAAACAGACGACTTACTGGGAAGAACCGTGAGGTAGGCGCTGCGGAGGTTGTAGCCCATGCTGTTTGCCCCGAGGCAGATGTACATCCCAGAATCATGCTCAACGGCGTCGTAGATGGTGAGTTTGTTGAGGTAGGTGCCGTCCTGTCGCTGGATGTCCAGGCCAGTCTTCAGGACGATGAACTGCTCGTTGTCGACCTCGATTGTCGTGTTCTTCAAGCGGAGGTCAAGCGGGGTGTCCACTCGCTTCAACCACTGCGAGAAAAAAAGAAAAGAATTGCTGCCTTGCATTTGATGTGGAGCGCATTTGGGAACATGCGGCGGTGATTCATTTACACGTCGAGTTCTTTATGAAGAAAATTATCAATTACTTTGAGGAAATAATATGTTATCAATTGCATTAATCACTCGAAGCACATAAGAGAAAAAAAAGTACCCATTACTCAAAAACTCAGCGTTGTGAGAACGATGTTAAGCTACTTAATGAGGGAAAGATTCAAGAAACGTTAGAGAAGTAAAGTCATGCGAACAAACGAAACGGCACTACATCAAACGACAAAGAACCGACCGTTTAAAAGCTCAGCGGAAATACGTAAACAAAAGTAACACCGCTCCGGGTTTTAATTTTTAATTAATTATAATAAAAAAATTAACCCTCCCGTCAGCGTGCGAGGAACCCGCAACCAGGAGCGTATTAATCAAGAGAGCAAATTGCGTCATCCGGAAGCAGCACCTGGATGTGAGGTTCGACGTCGCTTCGAACTGAGCACTGAAACGACGCGGTGCCTCCGAACGAAACCGTGCGATTCGTAGGATGCGGAGACACCAGCACCGGTCGCTCCTGCAGCTGCTCTGTAAACAGAAGCAAAAGGTCAGTGACCTGTCCTTGACCTCACCTGAATCGTGGGCTGCACTTGGCTCATGACAGTGCACTGCAGCGAAGTCGCGTGTCCGAACTTGACGGTCGTGTTGAGGGGGTGGGGGTCCATGATCATTGGCTTGCTTAAACGGTCAGCTGAGGAGATGGTCAGTGGTCAACAATGATTGATGAGCCGCACTAGGAACCCGTGTCCACTATAGGTCAGTTCGCTCGGTGTGGTCAAGCATTGCGGCAGAATTGGTCAAGCGGCAATAAAGTCCGCTCAATAAAACGCTTACTTTAACTCGCAATTTACAAGAATTAGAGCAACAAAGTTATGTAATAGTATGAATAACAAAGCGACTCACCGACCACTTCGACGTAGTAAGTGAAATTGATGGCGCCGGCCCTGTTCTGCACCCTGCACGTGTAGCGGCCGTCGTGGTCATCGGAAACAGCGGACAGCTTCAAAGTCCATTTGTCCGATTTCGATCCATCGTCATCGACGGACGGTTGTTCAGGAAGGAGGGCGCCGTTGTGGAACCACCGGATATCCGGTTTCGGGCGTCCATTGGCGCGACATCGAAGCCGAATGGTGCTGCCTTTGGGTTTCACCAGGTGGGAACTCTGCATATCTCTGGGGTTGACGAACTGAGGCGCTTCTGTAAGGGAAGATTACGTAATAATCTCAGCACCAAAGGAAGCATACACACCTCCGACGCCATCGATTTCCGGGAAAACATCCAGCTCCTGTGAGGGGCTTCCCCCGAAGTCGGAGGGGAAAGGAGGGATGGCCGTGTCGTTGGTATCAGCTAGGGAAGGGAAGAAATGAAAAGGTGAGAACATGGAGCGAATCAACGAGCGGATGAAAGCGCAGGTAATCGCCTGCCTTTGATCTCGCTCTCGTAACTCAGGAAATCAAAGAGATGGCGAAATAAACTCAATTTTCGGTAACACTGAAGCAGATTACGAACTCAAAGAGGCGTCGAGGGCAAGATGCCTCCGCAGCGGCCGGCCAGAGCTTTGATCATGGCGCGTACAGGTTTACGGCCCCAGCCATCGCAACGGGCGACGACGGAAAACTTTACAGTGCGCGCGCAATGGGAGAGAAATAGCGCCGATGAAATCTTAAGGTGCTCCACGCCAGCATACACCACTCAGAGATCATGACAGGCACGGACCTGACATCACCTCCACCCGGCTCCTCCACCGCCTCCACCCGCCTCCTTCTCCTTCCTCATTAGCGATCACACCTGACCAGGTCATAAAGCCACAATCGACTTCAAAGCAAGATCACCCCGACGCAACTGAACCCGCTGACCTTGAACTTTGACCCGCGGAAATCGGAACCATCTGAGAAAACACGGTGACCCCTAAAAGCGCGGATTATCTCGGACTAAGTCGAGGGATTAATTGCTCAGCTTTCGCGATGCGGACGCCGCGAAATCCCTAACAAAATGCCGGCGTCGGTCGCTGAAAGGCGCCGGTACTTTGGCACCGGAAATGAGGTGTTTAGCGCCCGAAATGATGGTCATCAAGATATCAGGGGCATTCAACGCAGCTTCAATCGGTCACCGCTAGGGAGCGCTGGCCAGCGATTGCACGCAGTTTCAGGGTCTGGTCGGTTGGTGCTAAGCCACATATTTGCAATTTGCTCCAGCACATTGTGCGCTGGATATGGATTGCATTTCCCTTTTCTCCACGCATTTTTGTATTCTCCAACTTATAATGATTGTATTGTGGAAATTGAATTCTGTTTCATATTTCTAAATAGTTTCCGCATAAATTCGCCTGGAATCACTGTCAGATAAATCAGGGTGCCGGGGACTTACGAAGCGAGAAGTTTCCCACAATGCCTCACTCAGAATGGATGAGCAGCGCCATTGTAGCGGGGCACTTCCGTTTCCGGTCCAAGAGCATCGCCCGATTCGGCCGCCACGAAGGGAGATTGGAAATTGATCCGAAGGGCAATAAAAAAAGGGGTGAAATTGCATCGAAGCGATCGATGGAGGGATGTTTGTCACTAAAACAAGATGGCGAGTAATAAAAACGAACACAAATCAAGAAGACGCAGCTAAAAGACAAGAAAATGTCGGATTTGAGCGCGGCTTCTGAGAGTCATTTGGCGTCAGAGAAATACGATGATGACCTCGGAATGAGGTCAGAAAAGGTCACATCTACTCACCCCAGGGGGGCTTAGAGTCTTGGGCTGGGGATGGAGTTGTATAATGGAATAAAACGAACGCCCGGGTGCAATGCCGATGCTTCTTGATACTGCTTAAATCAACTTGTATCTACAAGTTCAGCTCAAAGATTTGACAACGCGTGTTTTTCCTTATCTTCCGATGTGGGTAACCGGGTCAGATCAACAATTAAGCGCCGAGGAGAGAGCAGAGAGAGAGAGACACGCCGATTGCTTTTGGAAATGAATTCAACACAACCAAGGCCTACCTCCATCGACACGCCCCGCCGCTTAAGTCTCAACCGGAGCATAATAGACGAATGAATAAATACACGGGAGCATCACGCAGGCGGCGAGATCAAGGCAGGCGACGCATCACTCGAAACGCTTGGCAGAAACGCGTGTAATTACCCAGGGCGGCGAACTTGGTTTAGATAAAAGCCGTGCGGAGGATATGCACCGCAATTGCACGACTTCAGCGAAGCGAGGCGGCGCATCTCGTATTTCATGCAACACACCTAGTGACAGGGGGTGGCCCAGGGTTCAAGTCCCGGCTAAGTATTCATTATGCGCATGGGTGAGTGATTAAGACGCACATTAAATGCTAGTATACCACCTAGCCGCTTTTAAGTCTCAAAACGGCTGAGATATCGCGTGATTCTTGGTGATAAATCACAGAGTAGCGACAGTCTCCTGAATGAACGGTGACTATTATGATGAAAAGCATCATCACTTTACGACTTTCTCTCTTGGTCTGTTTCTTAGTGGAGGCATTCGTCAGGTGTGCGGCGTGGATTTTAAGTCCAAGTAAAACCAGAAGCATTGCGATATATGCACCAGATACACGCAACGTGCAACGCTCTATAAAACCTCGTGCTCCACTGCAAGTAGATTATACGCCCGGCTAACCAACAGCCGAGTTACGTAATCGAGAGTAATCATTAAAACGCTCGTGTTGCGTGCTCTGGTATGAATCACAATTGATTTTCGACATTTTTTCAGCAAGAGTTTATCCGGAGAGAAATCCGATCAGACCACAAAAGCGAACTGCGATCCATCTCACGTGTTTCTCCCATTCACAGACAAAAAAAAAATATTAGAACAACGTCCCGTGGAAAAGACAACCAATGGTCAATTAAAGCAACCGCCCCCTCCCCTCCCAATGCATTCAACGCGAGGGGGGGGGGGGGGGAGAGGCAGACATAACACGAACGGGTTAATTAAGAGGAAGAACGAGCGCTTTCGGTTTCAATATAAACAGAAAGCGAAACAGGATGACTGGCCGCCATCTTGGATGCATTCAATCAACAGAAGGCGTGTGTGCTGCACGCGGGGGTATGTTATAAGGTAAACACTTCCCCCGCGCGACTTCATCAACTTTGCACATTGACCCAGATTAGATCCCAAGATGGGTGGATTGTATACCACGAGAACAAGAATAAGATGATTCCCCAGTTAAAAGAGGTTGTTACCAGCACAGTGGTCCACAGTGTATACTAGGACATTCATATTGGAATATGCATGGAGATGGATGCCCAGTAGCTCCATAGGGAAATTCATCAGGATCTGTCGTTGAAATGGACAGGGCGGGACCCGCCCTTGGCGTCCATTCCCGAGGGAGACCATCGACGTCGAACTCTCAACGCCCAGATCAAGTCTGGCAACGCAGGGAGAGGGGGGGGGGTGGAGAGAAACCAGAAATCGCTCTGACAAATGCGAATCGCTCGCGTGTTATTGTTCAGACACGATTAGCAGAACCCACGAAACAGAACGCCAGAACTGCTTCCTGGCATAAGTCACACAGGGAACACCCGAGGCCCGGCTGAAGAGCTTATAACCACACCGCACCGAAAGTGGGCCATGAGCTCACGGGTGTAAATTGACACTCACGGAGCACTTGCACCACGCGGAAACTCGATCAGAATCCGCAAGAAATGAAGCCGCCCGCACTAGCAATGGTGGACCGCAAAACTACCCGATGACGCAAGAACCGTGATCATAACGCATTGATTTATACACCAAAACCACAGAATAAGAGTGAGGTATGTATATCGCGCAACCACCGTCGGTTGTTCGAGTGTCGTAGTTGAGTGATGTCAGTGCTGATCTGAAGAGGCCCTTTGTGCCTCTTAAGAGATCGAGAAACACATTAATATAACACAAATGACAACGTTTGAGAGGCAAAAATACCCAGTGTATCGAACAGCGTGCACAGGGGTGTGAAGTCTTCGATTGATAACACTGAATTTTATCTCGTAACCTTTGACCTTCTAAGGTCACACAATACTCACGATAGATGAAGAGCCAGTATTCCAAAGTAGCACTGCCGAATCCGTTGGTCGCTTTGCAGACGTATTTGCCGGAGTCATCCTCCGCTACCGCTTTGATGCGGAGACTGGATTGCGCCACCCTGAACCTCTCCCAACCAGCGTTGATGGCCTCCCCGTCCTTCTCCCACCCGAGCAGGGGTTCTGGGTCGCCGATGGCCGGGCACATCAATCGCAGGTTGCTCCCAGCACGGTGCACCTGACGAACTTGGACGGCGTCGGTGGGGATAGTGGGAGGACCTGGAATAAGAAGGAAGAGGGGAGTTGACACGTGATCATCACGAGGCTCTGGTTTGGAGGGCAATGGGAAACAGACGCGGGAAGGCGCCCAGGTGTGCCTCAAAAATCTCGCATTTTGTTGTCATAAGCGAGTTAATGGAAACCACGAACGCGTGAGTTCAATAACGGACAGCGGATTGCAGAGCCAAGTGTATTATTAGAAAAGGTCTTACACAACGCATTTCTGGTGGATAAAAGAGTTCTCGCGAGACGTTACGTCAACTTAATGATGAGGTATTGTGGTTAGCAGCCCCTACTTAGGCTGGCATTCAGTGGAGTACTGAAGTAGCCATTGAGGACATTTTAGATTACGTTGATCCGTGTGGGAATCGCCTTTGGCTTCGGGATATTACTTCCTGTGACTAAACTCGCGTGAATCGTTGGCTGTTGAGAGGGAATTTGTACTTAAGGTGGAGAAATATGGTAAAACTACAGATTTTGGAGTTCCCATATAAGGAGCGATCAAGTGGAATTCATCCGCGTAAAGAAATAGTGCGTTCGTCAAAAAGGGGCGAAGTACTTTTGTAAGTGCCGCGGAGGACTGTTTCCTTTGAGAAGGGATTACTCAGCGATCCCAAAGAAATGAATTGCGCCTCTGGGGGTAAAAAGGTGCATTGGGATCAATATGCCAGTTCACCGCATACGTACTGCTTTTCATTTCGAGGATTACTCCGCCTTTTCATTCAATGATCTCGAAAATACACGAACAAACATGGAGAGCAAGAAAATTGCCCTTGCGCTCACGCTTCAAAGATAATATAAGAAAAGTAGTTTCAGCAAAAAGAAATTGAACAGAGGAAAGAAAAATTGAAACCCCTTTCAAGAAATAATTTTCGAACTGCTACAACTCGCTGATGACAAAGTAAACATCAGAATTCAATGTAGCGCTTTTCTCAACGGGTATGTCGGAGAAACGAGGCTCAATGAGTGGTTCTTTTTAGGCAAAGACATTCTTCAAATATTACGTAACACCGCTCAGACATCCTCGAGTGAAACTAAAAAAATCCGAGAGGCAAACATTTCGTTACGTATCGACGCTTAGCATTGCTTTCGGGCGCAAAAAAAAAAAAAAAAAAAAAAAAATCGTTAAAAAACGAAATGAATCGCAAAACAGCGAATACGTTGCCCGCGTTTGTACACTTCGTATCACGCCTCATTAAATTTACGACAGACTAATGTGCAGAGCTGGAGATTCCGAAGCATGCTTCATTTCACGAACGTTGGTGGCTAGTACGTTCGAGTACCCTTGAGGGCACCGGACGCCAGTATCCTCACGGCAGTACTAAAACCGCATAGCTAATGGCCTAGTAGAGGCAGTACGCTTGTCGTTGGCAACCGTTCGCTATACATTTTAATATGCAGCTCGAACTTTTACGAGCGGTAGATGATAGGTTTGAGGCCCTAATGCTGCGATTGGCCTTTCAGGGGAGACTCTTGCATCGTAATGCGATTTCAGACCAGAATTAGTCAACGGACTGACAATGGGGTCACGGACTGCCCTATAAACGGACGAACGACGCTAATTCACTTATAGACCCCACCATATACAAGCGCTGATCTGAGAGTAAGATTGAGTCATCGGCAATGATTTCTAAATTCAACAGTAAACATCGATATCGGAGCGATAAACTAAAGATTGTGATAAGCAGATAAATGGAAGCAATCACTTACCGCGACCAGCAGACGTCGATGTCATTGTGATGACGGCGACGAGGAGGCTGATCAAGTTGGTTGCCATGGTAAGCGCGTGTCCCTTAGCAACGTATCCCTTGGTCAACGGTCAGGTCTGGAATAATAAGGAAGAGTTTAGTATTTCTGCAGCCCTCGGCGCAAGCCACCCCCACCCCTCGGCCGTGTTTTCATTCCACACAACGCCCGGCCACAAATCCCCCGCACATCGAACCAACACCAGGCTCGGGTTTCCAGTTTAAAACAATGACGCTGACCATGATAATTCGGGCAAGATGTTGGACGCAGCGATTGGACGCAACGTGCAACGCGCAACGCGTAACAGAAATAACCAGAAAGATAACATCGCAAGTCTGCAGATAATGGAAGGAAGGCGAGCGCCACCGCATCCACATGCATCGCGGAAGGAGGAAAAACATAGCAGGAAGTGTTGCAATAGCACAGCGATGCAGCGATAAACCTACTGGTGCTACTGACGTATACATACACATTGGTCATAAAGCACCTTACAACACAGTTGTCCCCTCCAGCTGATATACGCGACAATTATCACAGATAGTGATGCATGCGTTTTCGTGCAATAATGAACACTGTAATTGAGCAATTTCAGCAACGTTCATTACTTTTCCCATATTTCTTAGTTTCCACATTTGGGTTTTTTGTTACAGACGTTCTAAAAACACCGCCACGTCAGGATGTGCCAGCTTTAATTGGAATATTAATTAATTGACCTAAGCATCGTTAGCGTGTCCTTCGCTTACGTAACGCCTAACGTCGGTCGCTTAGACTTGAAGCCTTGCAACAACACAAGTTACGTCAGAGGCGATGGCAGCTCTAAGCTTTCTTTCGAGTATAGACAATGCCAGTTAACTAGACACAGCACAGGCATTCTCAGTGTTGACGCCGCGATAGTAAACAAATAACTAAAGGTGTGTGCGGGTGCTTCACACAATGGACGAAATTACACCAAAGCCGTGAAATCAACACGATTTTGATTTGATTGTCTTCCCAACTGATACCACACGCTAAGGCGACTGCCTCCCGGGATGGAGACCCCGTCGAGTCTGGAACGTGGATTTATCGAACAGACGAAGGGCTTGGAATATTTCCTGGAACGTTACGAGCTGACAGGACGCTATTTAGTCTCGGTCCAGCCGTGAAAAATGGTTTACTTGGTGCTGGCGGCTCAGCGGGACGCAGGTCGGCGTCGTCGGTGGGCCTCGGGTTGCCATGGCAACCCGATGGCCACCCGACCTGACGTCCGATTTACGGCATGAATGATGATTTAACACAGCGGAGATCGAATCGTGGGATTAGCACTCAAAAGATACGATGGGGCGCTCGAATCACATAGCACGCTGTCTTTGGGTGGCTGCTGCTGGTGTCGCTGGTCGACGAGACTGTCTGTCGTGATGGACAGCTGTCAACGACCGATCTCGTGAGTCAGCCAACACGCCCTGATCGCACAAGTGCTAATTTTACACACAGCCGGATGGTTGTTGTCCTAGTGATATTTCAGCTTACGTGACCTTATCAGTAGAAACCTTTATCAGATAAACAGGAGGCCGCGACCGGGTTTAAGATATGCAAAGAATAAGATGGAGTCCGGCTCGTGTTTGGCGCTGTCACGAGTAGCGAGCAGGTAGCGATAAGCTGCGTACATTCCCATACGACGAGCAGCGCAGTAAATTATACTGTAGATAGGTTTAGTGAGAAGCCAAGTGGAGAGACACTTACGAAGAGGATAAAGCGGACGACCCTAAGCGCGTCGCTCCCTGAATTATATGAGTCGTCAATCAACGCAAAGGCACAACATACAACAGCAGTAATACGCTCTCGAGCAGATTAATCCAAATGTTTTGTCAGCAGCCAAGACGAAGAATTCTCCGAGTAAATGAGTCGAGTAGAAGTAGGTCCAGAATATGCTCCGTTACTGATATACACACTGGTACATCTCCCAACCAACTGACTGCCGCTCTCGCTTCTCGCGTCACAAACACTTTTCATCGGGCCCCGCCCCCTTTGCCGCTGGCAGCCAATCAACGCGGAGCCGTGGCTGTCAATCAACGCGCGTAAAGGTGAACCTGACAAACTTCTAGGGCGATAACCGTGTTGTTCGTCTCGGTTTCAACCTGTCATCGCGCGAACTGACTTCACAAATGATCATTCAAGAAGCGAGCACGGGATGTTCGTTTGAATCGCCGCGCTTCCTTCTTCTCGCCACAGTAAGCATGACGTCATGAAAGCGGATCGTGCGACGGATGTGCATCTTCGTTGCCATGGTTATGTTAAAGACCGGAAGTTACCGGAACCTGTCTCCATTCATCTAGTCAGATGTCCCGTGTAATATCCGGGATCACCGAAAACTCACACCTCACGTATCCAGGTCACGTATCCAGGTCACGTTTAAAACTTTACATTAATAATCCGAGGAAAGTTTCACTTTTAAACTTTGGTAAACAAACAATCCGGTTGGTGCTAAAATTATCCCTGAGCGAAGGATTTCACCAATGAGCATCTCATGCGACTTGATCGGGGGAGGCTCATAGGACATGCATTCGCTTGAGTGATCTGAATGAGAATTACATCACAGCATAATTATCTCTAATGATTCCATCATTAGTGGAGAATGTATATTGATGGGCTCAGCTGATGGCGCAACTAGGCGGGGGGGGGGGGGTCAATTGGCGATCGATGGGGTGAGAGGGCAAAGGTCAAGTATAGGCTGACAGCCAGGCAGATGCAAACCACATGTACTTGCATTGATATATTTTTCTGAATACCTGCGCGATGATTATCTTAACGCGCTCCCTCGAGATACAAGACCAAGATCACACACTGGCGTGTCACTTAGGTCGTCAGCTGGTGTCATCCACTAATTAGCACATTGAGGTCATGTCACGACGACTGCCGCATTGTGAAGCGACGTAAGAACAGCGTCCTCGCTTCAACGCTTGTTTTGGCTGTGACCGCAGTGTATGGCCAGGGGGCGATTTTGCGTTTCCTACATAGGTTGCGGCAGATTTCCCTCATTTGTATGCATATGAATATTCATTATCTCACAGGAACCAATAGCAGAAGTTGTACAACTAAACCAGGTCATGCGAAGATGGCGACTCCCGTGCGACGCTGCTCGCTATGCAACGCTGTGCCTGAAATCTCGATTAATGCGACGAATATCAATATTACTTGTGAATCTCTGCAAGTGAGTAACTGATTACGCAGTCGCCGTGGTGCGCCCCTCGGACGACCCTGCAAAAGCAGTTTAGCAGAGAAGAGAGATACGCCCACAAATGTTCGACATGCTCTTCCCCCACGCAGAAATGTTGCAGCTCATAATCTCAGTCTATGTGTCGCCAAGAATCAAACATTGGGAAAGACTCATTCAGCAAAGTGAATCA
>KB309554.1:86883-115738 GCA_000328365.1 Capitella teleta
ATCACAGGTTTTATTAATAAGTGCGCAGACAATAAATTATCCACGGGCGTGACTCACTCTCCTCGGGGAAGACGAGGTGTTGCGCAATCACCTCCGCAATTGTTGCCGTGATAACATACACTAGTATTTATAATTGCTGTGAAGTTCCGAGTGTGCTATCTCGCCCACAGGGGGCGCTGACAGCCACAGGGCGCGATGGCGGCACTGGTGCTTAATAGGTCCTGATTGCTCACCTGGTGTGAGGACACCTTGATGAGAACACAGGTGATGCATGCGGTCATTATTGTTGTGATCAGTGCATTGGAAGGGGGAGGGGTTGTATGCTGTGCTCTGTGTGTGTGCATGTCATGACGTCATGCACGTGCGTGTTTGAGATTTACGAGGTGATCGACATCGGAGGAGGGTTGCTGCAACAGCCCTCGCTTCATGATGCGCAGACTCCTTTCACTGAGATGTACTTCAGAGCGTAATTTGTCAGTTTCTAACTGGACACGCGCACTTCACTCAGCTTATTTGAGCGGAGGTCGAGTTGTTGGTCAAATATAATGTTTCAAGACGAATGACTTTATCATTTCAGGATTTAGATTTGGTTTTGTTGGATGAATGAGCGATTCGCCTGGACGGCATGTGCGTGATATGGTTTTAACCCAGGGAAATGACATCATGATGTTTCGCATGGCGGGAAAAAAACATTGATGACCCAAAAGTAATTGGAAGTTGGATGATGACGCACCGTCCTTGAGCACGTGCGTTTGTTTACATTCTACCATATTGCAAATCCCCGGACGCATGATGTCGCAAGATGACCTCTCAGGGTAGAGGTCGAATTTCTCATAACCCCCAAGCAAGCACCTGTTCTTGTTTGCCTCGCTGTTTTTACAGCTTTAATTTTAGATCAACAAAAAAAGACAAAAGAGAGCTAAAAAAAAAGCACTACTCGACTGCAAATACGGCGATGGATCGAATCGACCCCTGTACATGCTGTGGGTGCGGCAACCGGAGGTAGCACCGTCCAGTCCACTTGCAGCACGCACAGGTGCGTCGTTGGTTCCATTAAACCAACTAGCCATACCATTGAAGGTGAATTACATGTCTGTGTTTGTCACGTGTTCATGCTTAAACAGCGGAGAGTACCTCTATGACGTAACACCAACGTCTAATGAAGGCCACAGGTGCGGATACAAAGAGCCGGTTAATTAGGATGGAAATATGGAAATAAAAACTACTTTCATGTCTTCAGAAAAGTACAGGTTTCACGGTGGAATGGTGACCAACAATTACCTTTCGACTGAATTCCCAGATTGGTCTTCAATGGTTTGATCCGAATGCGACCTGACAGGAGAGTATAGCCTTTGTCAATTGACAGGACGTCTTTGTCAATATTCGCTGACTGCCATTGCAGCTTCTGAAAGCCAGCTGCTGGAAGATGAAAAATTCATAGTTCTGTCAACCGATCAGGAGATCAAACCATCGAGATCTATGACAGCTATTTGAGCGAATACAACACGAAACCGCGTCGGATTTGGTGGCTGAAAGCGGGTTCGGGGGTTGTGTGTGCATACATATTGGCAGGGAGGCAACGAGGCAATAAGGCACGCGCAGACCATGAAGGCATCGACAGCCATGTTATTGTTATTATGCAACATTATGGCAGTGGAAACGCTGTAACAGGCACACGCTACCCGTGTGATAAAATTTAAAGTTTCAAGGAAATTATTTGATGCATTGAATATTATTGACACGCAAAACCCGTCAACGAGATCACGAATCAAACGGATTCAATGTAAACATAAATATGTTATCAACTCAGATCTATGGGTGACATTATATAACAGAGAAACACAAATACTTCCGATCAAGCCCCAATTATTTACAGCAATTCATGTCCCTTTCAATTCCAGTTACGACTTTATGCATGGCTTAGAAAATACACCGTATGTTATGTAGCTTTGGTCGACGCCGTTTGTTAAATAGGACTTACACACTGCAACATACAGGTAGACGCCACTTGCATGTATACATGCACTGCAATGTTGAAGGTATACGAAGCTACAAAAATCCCAATTAATATAATATTCTGAGTTTATAACAGTTTCGTTAAACTGTGCTATTGATATAGGGGCGTTCGTTTTGTTTGATCGCTAACCCCCACCCCCTCTTCAACCCTTGATATGGAGGGAGGGGGGGGGGGGGTACGATCCAATTGGGACAATGAATGACATCATTACTTTAATGTATTCTTTTTCTTCCATTGTGCGTATATCGAGCACCACATACGAAGTCATTGCATCACGCGTTAATTGGCAATGGCTGTTAATTAAGCCCTTTCTTTAATGAATAAAAGTATTTCACCTGCTGATCTATTCAGGACTGGACAATGGTCACTCCCTTTCAGCGCCAACGCCAAGCGGCGAACCTTCTTAAGTATACTGATGTTTACAGGAATCCCGCACGGAATTGAAACATCATTGTATAAATGAGGGGCTTGTGAGGAAGAATACCTTCTTGCTGCTTCGACCTTTGATGTTTTCAGTTCAATCGGAGAAGACCTACTGCGTTGATTGCCATGAAATGATACACAACGCAAGGTTTGTCATTTAGGACACCTCAACAAAGATATAGGGTGGCGCAGAAACACAACAACCATCATCTCCTCTCAACTTACCAAACAGCGTGGAGTGACCACCACAGTAGGGCTATCCTCTATATACAATTTACTTGTACTGGACATGCGCGTAATGCGACCATCGTGTGAAGAGAAGAGCAACAAGTGAACCTCACAGCAGCCTCACTGAAGCAACAATAAATAAACGGCTTTTGGCCAAGCAGAGTCTTGTCCTTGGCTCCAACGGTTCGTCCCTCCCACAGAGATGATAACATGATGAGCCTCACGACTGATCGAATCATCTGGAGTCAATCGACATCCCGCGTTGTCAGGCGTTTTGCTCGGAGACGCTGTCGCCAAGGGCCGGTAGGAGGAGACGCTTTCCTTGGAAGCGGAGAGCTATGAAAGATAATGGCACACTTACTTTTATGAGGCTGCTCTCATGGTGTGTCGAGCAGCGATGATTTATGATCATATCATCACATTAAGTAAACAGGTGAATTTATATAAAAACCACAAATACCCGCCATAAGAAACAATTTTATGATCCTGATTCAATTTTTTCCTTCACGCTTGTTTTATGGCATTCCTGCGTATACACCCATTGTATATATGCCGTGATTCGAGTATAAATCGCATCATTACATGCTCTCGTGTCTTGATTTCACGCCAAATTATTATAAATCAAGAATTAAGGCAGCCAGTATACACCCAGCCATAGATATTTACCACCGAACCAAGGTCTAGACGAGGCATAGATGTCCATAACCCAAAGGGAGCGGTGTTCGCATTCCAGGGTCGCTGGATAAATATTTCAAATAACACCGAATCAGCAACCCAACAGAGTCTCAACACCCAAACTAACCTCATGGCTCACGGAAATAGTAATACATACAAGCTGAGAGAGAGAGAGAGAAAAAAAAATGTTCACAGAGATTTCTGGTGCGATGATTAAATTTAAGCAAAGGGGTTTACAAAATATGAGCTAAATATTTAGAAGTGTCTGGCAGCCAAGTGAGCGCATCTAGTCTCCTGCCTTCATCTTCCATTGTTCCCCTGTAGCCCTGGGGCAACGGCGTCTCAAGACTCAAGTCCAAAACAAATTGCTCTGGCCCTGGAACCGAGCGGAACGTTGCAACTGGCTGGCACCGCATGGTGCATGCGACAGAGAGTGCTTTGTTCGCGTGCCTTCTGTTGTTCTCGAGATGAAATCGCCTCTCCAATTTGTGATCACTCTCTCGATCGGCCACTCGCGGAGGGAGACACCCCCTCGCACCGAATAACAACCCCGTCTCTCACTCGAACTTTGAGGTTTCAGTTAATTTCTGAAGTTTCTGCCGAGGAATCCGAACAGGAACGTTGTTTGCACACGCGAAGGTACTGAGGGTGTGCGCGGTACTGCACACACCTGGACTAATGAGCGACATTCCCGTGTTCCAACCTGCGGCGATCAAAGAAGGTGTACGCCTCAATTCGGGCGATAACACCTTTGCACTTAATGAACCCCGATTGAACTTTTCTTGAGGCGAGTGCATTTTCAAGAGTTCTCTTCCACTGAAGCGTGGCTTGTGGTTTGTATTGTGCGGGGGAGGGTTGGGGAGGGGGGGGGGGGTGCACACATGATGCCTCCTGAAGGTGAATGATCAGATTGGCAATTAGATTGGCATTAGTACGCACTCAGTGTGCGCTTAATGACCAGACAGGTGGGTTTGTACGTGCGAAGTCATTACAGTTTATTTCATTCTATTTCAGTTGACAAGAGGCCGGGAATGACCAGAGAATTCTATAGTAGAGTGAAAAAAAAAAATCATGATGTTATTTAATTAAGGTATTTTGTCCCTCCGTGAACGAGGGAGTTCTAGTGACGTCATTATTTGACTTATGTCACCTATTTGCACTTATATGTTTTGATTACAACTGCTATTTCGGTCAGTTTTAATTGCGATAACCTCCTCATTAATCGGATGACTCAGCACCTGTGTGTTGTGAGGTTTTTAATTTTTAATTTAACTTAATTTTAAATTTTTACGTGCCTCAACGTTGGCATTGCTGGTCGCCAATACAATAAACATGAAAGCAAATCATTGCTCAACAACCGTTAAATCCAAGCGTAATTGTATCACCACAATTACTTGGTGGAATTTGCTGTTCGAAAGAAAAAAAAAAAAAAAAAAAAAAAAAGAGAGCGAGAGAGAGAGCGAATGATGGAACCAATCTCGCTTTGCGTATTGCACCACGTGTATAATATTGTTCGATTTGGACGTCGTCAGCGGGTGAATCGTGTGTCGAATGCACGGTACACAACACGCAGTCATTGCAACCAGCATTGCGTAATGCCTGCTGTATACCACAGTCTGGCATGCAAGCGACGCTCATGTCTGCTTCGACGCGCACCAGATGACGAAATGAATGTCTGCGCCGCATGAGATGTACTATGCTATACATTGCGTGCATTGTTAAGTGTCAGCCCACTTTGTCTTGGCTGGACGTGTGCTCTGATCCTGACCAATGCAAGCGGATTCCTCATCAGGAGCCTCCAATCAGAGCCACCATTGATCGGCAAACTCTCTCTCTCTCACTCTCCGCGGCATTCATTGCCACGCACCATCGCCTCCCTCCGCTATTCCGCAGCCCTCTCTCTTCCTCAACCTGTCTCGCAAATCACCAGAGGTTCTTGATAAATTCGTACTGTTGGGTGCTGCCTTTTTTCCTGGGCATCTGTGTCTGTTGGCTGCGGGTCGCTGTGCGCATGTACTATGAGTACACAATTGACCTGTACATGTGTTTAGAATGCTTCAGCAGCGTAATTAGCATAACTATTATATTTGTCAACTGGTATAGTTATATATTATCCCTTTAGATGTCAATGAGAGATACCGCACAGAGCTGTGGCTATACTTGAATTATAGACGCACATGTATCTAAACTTGTTACACACGAATACATTGTACCCAATTAAATGATAAAGTGCTAATCCACACCGGAAAGCGATAATCTATGAGAACGAAAGCTAATCGTCAGTGAAAACACAATTAACACAGCTCAAAGTCCTCCGTAGGTGATGGCACAGAACACATATTGCCAAATGATTTATAATTCCTCTGATAATGGATACTGCAAGTAGAATGATGGACCACCTGCATCGTAGATGCCGAGCCTGCACCGTTGCACAGATCGTTATCAGAAGAAAATAATATCATATTTGTGCACAGGACAAAGAAAACATTGATGGAAGCAGAAGTCCTGCAAATTCAGTAGAAAAGAATCGGACATTGTGCGAAGCATGTTCCTATTCAAGGAGGCTATTGACTTGTGTTATCTTTGCATTAAGATGTTAGATTTAGCAAATATGCAATCGTGAATGCATGACCACGTTCCGGGTGTATATAGTCATGTTGAGGTTATAACATGAAATGGCATTCTGTATATATGCAGATGTGATCTGTAGGCGTTCTAGTGAAGCTAGCTTATACATGTGTCATATGAACAGATCTTCAGTCATTCTGCTGTAAATTCATTCAGAATACGGAATTCCATTTATGAGACACGTTGACCGAATTATAGATGTTAGCAATTAAATCCCCAACATCCCTGTTGTGCAATTTGATTAATTCATAATACTTAATCAGAAATGATATAACTACATTTATATAATGTGCATATACTTGCGATAAGAACTGACAGCAAAGTGTAGCCAAAGAGGATATAAAAGGGCTCAACTGATAGACAGCTAAACCGATCACAGAACAGACAAAGGAAGTTTCTTTTTTATAAAACTCGAGGAGAGATACTATTAGTGTGATGCAATCAGAACTGAAATTCTGAAACATTATTGAATATCCCACAATGCAGCAGATCCCCGATTATGTCTCACAGACTTTGAGCCAAGTGCGTCACAAAGGAACCCATCACTCCATTCAAAGACCGCAGAGCGCTCAAAACGGTGATGTCTTCATTTTAAAAAACGTCTAAAAAAGTTTTCATCTGTAAACTTCTTCAACACACAACAGCTTAACAAACAGAGCTGAGAGCTGAGCATGCTCCAACCCCATTCAACTGCCAATCATTCGGTTCTTAGAGGTGAAAAAAGGTTCGTGCTTCGACTCGAGCCGCGGCAAATAAGAATCCCCAAAGCGAGACTAACAACTGGTACGAGGGTCGATAATATTAATATTGGTGACGATATTTATGACGTCATAGCGTGTGAATTGACGAGATGGAATTGAATGAAATGATATATACAATGTAATGCTTCGTCTATGGAATCACGCAATCATGTTTTGTTTTGTTCTCAATTGGGGTATATCAATAATATTATTATTATATTACTAACATATTGCGCAAGTAAAATCACCAAATAAAGCTTTCCTCTATGCCGTATAACTAATTTATATATCCCTTCAGCATCGGGAATTCAAGGCCCAATTTAACACGTTCCACGGTGAAGTATCTGAAATGGTCAATGAATATAGTATTGACTACACCTGAACTACAATGTACATTTGGTGCATGTATTAACAGACACGAAATAACATTTACTCTGACTACGCGTGAAACGATGCATGACGAACACGCTCACTTCTATAATACACCACACTGAGTACTAGAGTAAATATCCTGGTTTCAGCTCAACTAATACCAGATTCAAATAACTTGAATACATACTGCGAGAGTACTAACTATTTGAAGTTAATGCGTGTATACATAGTTGTGTATTCACCTGCATCGCGTGTACAATGGGAGACACGTGCTCGGTGTATACACAATCACAGCCTCTTCGCAGGTGCGAGTTGATCAGACCATTTGCACTCACCTTGAGATCCAACACAACATGAACTCGCGCAAGTAGTGTCCATTGTAATCCAGGAGACGATCTCATCAATGTTTCAGATAATTGTACATATACACTGAGGGGTTTCATTCATGAACGTACAACTGTCAATTGACTCACTTGTGTATGCATGTAATACTGCATTATCGTATCACTTGTGTGTTATCTGAGCCGTTCCCATGTGTCGTGTGCCGTTAATAAGTTTGTTATCACATTTATAATCATAGTAAAACGAAATGGCAGGACGTCTAATCATAATGTTCTCTGATCACCTGGTTGATACCTGAACTATTCCTTCGCTTGATTTCAATTTGATTGAGCACTTACACATTGCATGCATTTGACGACGGGACAATAACACAACTCATCACTGCTGAAATTGACTAATAAATGAACCGAATGTGAGTAGCATCGGTTAGTCACTTACTAAAGATGTTTCAGCATGCTGAGGTCCGCCAACCAATGTATTTATATCGTAGGACAGGTTTCAGAAGTTCCTTATAAGTTACAACAATACCTTACTCGTCAGCACTTCACGATCTTCCTCGATCTTCGCCCGATGACAATATATTTCAATTTGTGCAATAATCCACTATAAAATCAATGAAGTGCAGACGGAATCACAGATATTCAAACGAATGGGGGCGATAATGGGCCCATTTGAGCGATAATAGAGAGGAAGCAACGTAGCGTGGTAGTGCTCTGATCTGCACTTGCACGCAGCTTATCGTCGAGATGACAGCTGCCAATATGAACTCTGTGCACAATGCTTCTCATTGTATTGGTTAACACAGGTTACGGCCTCCATTCTGGGATTCAATTCTACCCCATCCAGGGTTCAGTACCCAATAAGGGAGCGGGCATTATGTGAACAGGACTCGGGGGGAGCGTGCATTGTGACAGAAAGCGGTTTCCTGCATGTGAGGTTGCAGTGTGCTCGAGAGATTGATGTCGCATGTTGTTGATTGGCCATTTAGCAGAACAACTGATAACAATGTTAACCATTTTTTACTCTGCTGAGCAAACAATTCGTGACGGTGAGAGCCCTCTCACTGCCACTGGCCAAATTCTGACATTTTGAGAAATTACCAGTTCAGCCTCCCGAGGCTGTTTGCCACGAGGTCTTATTGGCGGGAGCTCTAGTACTTGAAAAATGGCTCTCTGTCGGGGTTCGGTCAGAGGAATTAATTTCGAATGAGATCGAGTGTAATGTGTACTAGGCACATGTGCAGCGGCAGTGTTGTCGAACAAGCAAATTTGGCGCGGGACAACTCTTGACTTGAGATTGAGACTCTTCATAGTCATGTTGAGAGACCTATATTAAGAATTGCACGGAGGCAAAGTCCTCGCTCGACGCGAGTGTCTTACGCGCAGAATGTGACAACACACGAGAGAGGAAATTGCATCGGTCACCACTTCACGAACCCATAAGAGTACAACGTACAGCAATGTACACCATGTAATTCATCACATGCAGGGATTGTAAGTTATAACTGCATTCTTCAAACTGTTCTTGCACGAATATAATCAAGATAAATCTTGGAACTCTTGCTTGGTAAAAGGCAACAGTCTCCAACCTATAAACAGACCTACATTGCGAGTCGTTGCTTGCATAGCGTGGTATTCGTCGCCCAGATGTAGACGCATATCAATGGAGCACTGGATTGCCAAGAAAACAAATGTATCTGTTCTCTCCCCCAAATGCGTGGAATTTCCCAAATGGAATCACAGGCGTCAGAGGAAGGATACAGTGGGCAAATAGACGTTTCGAGGCGTAATTGATGGGGTGAACACTAGACTTTGCCAGAGCTTATCAGTGATGCATGGCCCATCCCGAAACAGCGTCCATTCAGGCGAACAAGCAAAATACAAGTCTCTGACCTCAGCCCCAAGTGGCGGCCTCTTGTGTGGCACGCTGAAAGCAGAATAATTAATCACGCAGTCGTAATTAATTGCAGGTTGTTGCTGGACAAAACGCAGATGTTGTGCGGAGACCTCCTCCTCACTTGTGATTCTCTACTTTATGTACAGCTTGATTAATTGGTGGGGGGTTTTGTTATTTCTGCTGTGAGAAGACTGTTTGACCCCATTCTATGTTATTATCTCATTTGTGATATGTTTATATCAGCGCATCGATTCAGCTTCATTCAACGCCGCAACAGTCACGCGATCGACATTTGCTTTGAAGTTTTTCGTTTGCCCTCTTTCGGGCATAATCCTGGTGCCGTGATGCAGCCTCACACCCCACACACTCACAACGCCTCGTGCCAGACATCAGGTCTGATGACTGAGCAAGCAAGCCCGGTCGGCTTCTCTGCCAATCAACTCGCTGCGGGGGTTAATTGTAGCCCTCGCTAAACACCCTGCTTTTGGTGGACGAACAGGCAATCAGAAAACACACAGGGCCTGCATCTGGTATGTCTCTCTTCGAAGGGTATATAGATAAAATTATATATCTGTTAATTTTATTTTATTTTACTTGAGGCTGCCATACCGCACTTGACAATCTTTGAAAAAATATATCAACAACTCGCTTTTGAGAAACGACATACTAATGAAGACCTCTAAAAAGTGCAGAGCTAAAGTTCAGAGATTAAATCGGGTGAGCAATAAGCGAGAAACCATACATAACATTTGATGAATCTACCCTGATCAAAGAAGGAAAATTACATACATTTGCACAAATTTTATGAGCTACCAGTTCAAAGGTCACTTTCAGAGAAGGCGTTAAAGAAACGAACCCGAATAAACCTCGGTTCTCGCGATGATGCAATCATGTTTTGTTTCGTGTAACAATCTGATCTCAGTATATTATAGCAAGCAAAGATGCCAAGATAACACACGGTTGATTAAAGGACCTGCAACCGAAATGAACAGGAAGACATCTTGATGATGGCTATAAGGCGGAAACCCAAGCAGGTCTCAAATGCCAAACAAAACAGCCGAGAGTGATTTGTGAGGTTCGCTTTGTTTTGCCCACGAAACCAAATCTGAAAATAATCGACGTAGTGTTGGCTTTCAAATGAAAGCGTTCTGGCTTTTGCTAATGGGCCCCTCGTTTGAATGACCCCTGACCTCTGATTGGATGGCACCGCAAAATAATCGTTCTGGTGAACAACAGTCGCATTATTACATAATGTAATAAGTTAAATCGTGAAGTAAACTGCATGTTCAAAATTTTTTGCGTCACTTTGTCACTAGAAGAGCACTTGGTCAATTTGTCAATCAATGTGTCTTCAATCGTGTACATTGGTTAGTACATGCGGTTTAAGTGCGTGTACATTGCGTGTATGCAGCTAGCAGCATGCTATTGTATCAATTGCTTCTTCGTTCGTGCAAAGCCAAAAACCAAGAGCAGCGAAACCGGCAAACGTGGTCTGTTGATGATCACAGGAAGCGGAAGAGAACGAGATGCAATCTCAAAACAGCAACGCAATCATCGCGGAATTCAATCAGGCGACTGACCAATGCCTGCTGCGTGTGGGTGTTTATTGATTAAATCTGATCGCTGATTGGTTTATCAAGAGCCCAATTAGCAAGATCATCTTTCGCCTGAAGAGCTGGCAGGTGAAAGGGTCAGCAGACACCCAGATCATTCTCAATTGGGCGAAGCTGCGACGTCGGATACAATTAGACGCGGGCGGGAGACTGGCTGGCACCACGCACCCCGAGAGCGGAAGTGACTGGAGTTGCGATACCTTGAATGGGAGCGGAGGTTTGCAGGTGTTCTGTTTGTGGGGATTCACGACGCTATCAGTCGATGGAGAGATTCGAGCGAGGATGCACGGGATTGGATCCAGATTATCAAACGACTTCCACTGGGGCTATCTTTTCTAAATAAACACCATCCGTTTGTGTTTTCATGCCTAGTTTACCCTCGTGGGGGCATATATGCTGATACGGGCTTTCGATCAAATGTCTTATGTAATCTCCTGAATGGCATCAATTCCAAGAAAGGGCAACATTCAAATAGTTTTGTATCTTGTTCCTGGAATGTGCAGGCTAAAAAGTGGCAAATGGGAGCAAGGTTTGTCTGAAGCATGTTACACATATTTCCCTGCACGTAGAGATGTTTAATTATTCATGTAATATTGCAGAAATATGTCAATACAATGGCGAGGAGGCCGAATATAGCTGATTAGACAAAGGTAAGAAATATACAGGCGACATATAAGACTTCTAAATAATACAAATTTGTATAATGCAAAATATGTTCTTTTTATTCAGGTAGAACATTATAAATCCATGGGCCATGGACCATCAGAGCATTTTCGGAGTTGATCCGAACGGGATACTTCATGAGTGCCAGGAACGAATTCCTCGTCGCACCAAGCACGTCAGTCGACACCGGAAGTGCCGCGTTTTGGGGGAATTTTTCTTTGGCGAATTGCATCTTTTTGAGAGGCAACGAGTGTGTATAGTGACGCATGGAAGCGAGAGTGTTAGGGAATTTTCTATCGCTGAGTTGATTCCTGCAATTTCTGCATGTTCGAAGCTGATCAACAAAAAAAATTACTATTTATATATAAAGACTACCGATTGTGAAAAGTAGCATTTGATTAAAGCTTGTGAATAGATCATGTAGTATGAATGTATCTCTGGGCTCTGGGCGGTGCTGGCTAAATTTCCGGTATATATTTTAGGTAAAATATTGTTTTATCGATGCTCCTCCGTTTGTCATTTGCCCTATTTTTGAAATACTACAACATTAATTTATTGCGATGAATATACTCAACAATACAAGACACAAATATACTGTTCTATTTTCATAAAAAACACATATCAAGGGAAGAAAAACCCTAATACATACCTGTGATATTACGTAATTAACACCGTTACGATATGGCGTAATATAATGAGCATCATTTTGGGGGTTGTCACGGCCGGCGCAGTGTTGATAGACATTCGCATATTGAGTTACTTACACACCGCACGAGAAAATAATGATCAGGGAATATTTATTCCACGGATTGCAAAGGAGAATTGCATAATTTGCACCTGAAGTGCGTGGTGATTATCGTTTGACGTACGTTCGTTTAGTAAACGAAGAACGGGATGTGGTCTCTCCACTGACATTTCACGTCGAGAAACTTCAGAACGGCAAAGGGGAAGAGAAAAAAAAATCCGGAGGATGGGATAGATTATGGATTGGGCAAGTCGGGTAGGATTGCGATAGAGCGAGCATATTACCAAACTGTTTTCGTTTCGTTGCTGTCCGTACCAGTTGTATCCGTTAGCAAACGTTAACGGGCAACTGGCACATTTATGATGGCAGTCATTGAAAGATCCCTAGGCTCAAAGAGGGCAGGGAATCGGGAAAAGCTTCCGAGGGTAATTGCTAGCAAAGAAGTTTAGTGTCGGGTTGAAAAGAGTTGAGAGGGTGTGATGAACAGTAGATGTCATCATAACATGCAGAGCGCAACCGCGATCATTGCATCTGAATGCATAATAACATTGGCAGCCGAGACGGTCGTTCGGAGTCAGATCATGAAACGGGTGAGATGGGTCTGGGGAGAGTGCTTGTGCGGATGATATGAGACACTTGGGGCTCGAGTTTAGAACAATGGTATGTATAATGTAATCCGAGGATGTTGCAACAGGATCTCTGCCGTAATTCTGTCTGTAATTCACCACGAAAGCGACTATAAGAATCCTCGTGCTGTTAACCTCGGAACAACCATCCATCTTTGCCAATTGAACTGACGAGGATCTTAAACGAAGTTGACGCGTAATGAGCTCGCCATTTTTTCCTTCCTCGCAACCTCAGCTTACCTCACTGGGGTCCTGGTCATTGTAGGTTTTTGTTTCTTTGTCTAAAAACATTCCTGAGGCAGAGTGGTCTTATTTATGATGCGCTGCAGCCGAAAGTATTCTCCTCCTGCCCCGGGCACATGCACCGATCGCGTTACTGGTCCAACCTAGTTTCCCATGTAATTGTATGCTCATAAATTGTGAGGCATATTATTCACATTTTGGCCTCTCAAATGAGGACATTCCCCTGCATCATTCCGAACATAAATCAAAGCATTGTAACGAGAGACGCATCCGCCGAACGCCAAACAAGCTCGGTTTACTCTCAGACGAACATCGAATCCAACTCTCATAGGAGATATATCAAAAGTTCCTAATTACGTAACTGTTGGCCTGGTTGATTTATAACTGCAAGGGCGTTGTTCATGTAACTAGCAAGTGATGTATAGCTGAATATACACGGTGTTGTATTACCCATGGTGGCCCAAGAAACCCTGTCCATGTCAGTCGACGCTGTACATTATCCGAGATCAACAAATCCATTTTCAATGACACAAAAACCTATAGATTGATTTGGCATAAGATTTAGAAGTATATTGAAGTACAGTCTGAAGCCAATTGATTGAAAACTCATCAATATTTCTTGAAGGTAAGAGGCGAGTAAAGATTTACAATGTGCACGTAAGCGACCACCATGTAACATCTCTGATTGAAGGCGAGCGTAGCTCTGAGGTGGCATGTCACTTCAATTAACGCTGTTTGATAAGAAGACAGGCGACAAAAACATTTGAAGCCATCTCGGGTTTCTTACCGGCGTGTTTTGTGGATCTTCTTACGGCCAATCTTCTCATTCTTGTTATCCCGGCGAAGATTAAATGACATTCGATGCATTTGCATTCAGCATTTGGTTATCTTCACTAAGACTGACATTCCGTCCTGCACAAATGCATAATTTGTGATTGTAGACATCGATTGAAAAAAGATTCGAAATTCACATAGCATCATATGTTTTTCGCGGTATTATAACTTATTAATTAATTAATGGCGACACAGACTGTGAAAATGGATTCACCAACCGACAGATATTGGGTCGACTTCCGACGAATAGTGAACGAAAATTGAGCGATTGATTGTCTGGCAAATGTGGTTCGATTACAATAGCATTTGCGTCTTTGTTGACGAGTTCCACCCCAACGACATTATCGCCAGGTGGCGACACCTGAACAATGTCCCCGCTGCATATACTTGAATTATAGGGATGCTGGTATATTTCATGAAACTAATTCCAAATGACTGAAATCCACCGAGACAATTATGCGTATCACAAAGACGCCGAGGGACGCATCATGGTATAAGACCCACGCAGCAAGATGGTCTCCTCTCCCTCCTCCTTCCTCCTCCTCCTTCCTCCGATGCGTGCTGATATCCCTGACTAGTCTTCCCATGAGGACACGTGCTACGCCACTCCCTATCTCCCGGGTGAAAAGCATTTGCGTGATGTCTAGGCAGCAGAATCTACGATCCATCAACAAAATCTACATTTATCTCTGAGCATTCGACACTCAACGTGACTAAGACTTATGAATAGCAGAGGATTCTGTCGAAATGGCATCCCGTTGCTTGTTGGTCGGCTGATAGATTTATCGTCGTCTGATTATGTTGTCAAAATTGTGCATTACTCAGCACTGTCAGCGCCATTCATCATGATTGCAAGACTACCCGAGGAAATTCGGTCTCCCTCGGGGATCATAACGCACTCATTAAATCCGTTGCCGTGCCCACTATATTCTTATCAGAAACAGATGTCGATTGGAATGACCCGCGGGCTTCGATTTATCATCGATGAGGCGCATTCCCTCGGATCAAAGGATCACTCCAAAGGGCCGCGGTGAGATATGCACTGGGAAAACGGAGCGATTCATTGCGCATCTCGCAAAACTGGCAATTAATTCAGGGCGTGAATTTAATGTGCACATCAATTTCTGCTTATGTAATAAATTTGCATCTGATACTTCTCTCTTTTCCCCCGCACAGAGTGGATCACTGGCCGTCTTCTTACTCCTCTAATTTTGACCCAAAAAAATTACGGGTAGCAAGCGAAATGCGTGCGATTATGACAGCAGTTTTGTACAATGATCGATTGCGAAGACTTCTGGAATTATTGAAAGATAATGCAAACCACAGGCCATACAATGTCATCATAAATGCTACAGATTGACGACTTTGCATGATTGAGCGGCTTCGCGAAATCGGAAACACTTTCGGGGGCTCATGTCCCGGCTGCGGAGCGTTGAAAGAAGCGCTCATTGCGGCAATTACGATCGTGATGGATGCCTGATCTGCTCAACACGTGCTTAATCGGCTCCGTCTTGAATCACAGAAGCATTAAACGCGCCCATGACTGATGGTGCCGCGCTCAGGCCCTGCAAAAACAATCGTAATGTGATCAATGTGGGCCTATTCAGGTAACTGCATCCCTCGACGCAACCCAGATGGCTGCTGCCGATGCGGTGCCAGGGGTCCGATTGGCCTAAGACCTTGTTACGTAACCTTTGCAGATAAACCCCCTGTGCCACGGCTGTGAATAATTGCATTGCGCCGCGCATTGGATAAATAATGAAGAGAGTTCGACCACCTGGCATCGACCATCGACGGTTGATCGCTGCGACCACCAACAAGTTAGATCTGAGCAATTGACGCAATTACTGTATTACAACATTGTCAATGCGAAGATTATGGCCAGGTAAACATGAGGTACACTTGTAAATGTAAATGAATAGGTCTACATGGATATCATTAGATTACACGTGTGGATCAAGTCTTGAGCATGAATGGTCTATGTGTTGCATGGGTTACTGTTGAATTTCCCTGATCTCACGAACGATCAAAATGTAAACATGCTCGTATAGCTGATCCGAAACCCGGCGGTATCCGAGCTCAATGCTCAAATACGGTTCGGTTTCATTGGCTCCCTGGGCGAACCTACAAGTGCTCCGGATCTGTAAGACTGAGCGTTGTAACTCTTGTTTCAAAAGGAGCAGAAATCAAAATTACTATTATTCTATTATTTTCACACTTATCAAGCTTTTTAAACTACAACTAATAAATCATTTGATTTTATGTTCTTCTGAAACACGAATCATAACAGTGAGTTTTCTAGATCCTGAGCACTAGTCACTTGTACTTGTAGGTCCAGCCCAGGGAGCCAACGAGACCGTTATTACGTAACCGAGAATTCAGGATTCAGAATTCCATGCAGCATTGTGCGTGTACATGAGATAATAAGTATGTCACGTGACTCATTTCTTTTGAGTACGAAATGAGCCGAGCCACTTCAGAGTTGCGTGGTTATAACTACAAGTGGAATTAACTTTTTTTTATCAAAATATGGTTCACTGGCTTGACTCTGGTCCGACCGAATTCCGCTTGCATCAGTCATCGGTATACCCGATCTCCTTGAATCATGAGTACTTGGTCGAGTTGTGGCACCATTTTTAATTTCAGAATACGCTAAAATAAAGTTGTGGATAATGTTGCCTATTAATTATCATCAAGACGTATACTAGATTATTATTGGCTAAGCTGTCCAGTACCAGCTACACCCCTTGCGATGAGATAAAGCACTGCATAATTTATGTTAATATATGTTCAACCATCACACGGCAAAAACAAGAACACAACACGACGTTATGATTATTCCATTTTGACATCAATAATCATGGATTTTTCACTTCAGTGCCACGCCTGCCGGTCTCCATAGCAACACTGAAAACAAGTTGCCAATACAAAGAAATTCCAAGACATGCTAGATCTGCATAAACATTGCATGCACTCATTGATCTAATAAACCGAATCGATTTTCGATGCGCGCCGAATGCTGACTTCTGCTTGATTTTGAAATAACATTTCACGGTTCATTTCAAAATCATAACGTACTAGTGCCAGTGATCGGCGTACATTTCATATTGATTTGATTCTGGTGCAGCCTCTCGTGAGAGTGTGATAAGGAAAGCAGGGCCCTCTGATTTTTTTGTTTTGGTTGATCAAAATGAGCAGATGTGTTGATTTTTCGTCATTATGAGAGGAATGACATGGGGCAGAGCCAGCACAAACCTGTTCGTCAGTCGCAATCACTTCCACCACAGGTATATCACATTGATTCATCTCCACATCGCTTGTGCCTTGCTGAACTCGCCAATTTGTTCACTACACTACAGTGATACTGATAATCATAGGACTGTGAATGTGATAGTCTACTGAATTTCTGAAGTGAAGTCTCCACCAGTTAACAGTTAAATCGAGTTAATTTTAATGCATTGATTAAATAATTCAAATTTATACACTGTCACTGTGTACCATAGCACCAACATCTTCTATGCACTGTGACTTAGGAATGACCATACTCTGTCCACTTCCTCATCTCCTACTCGGCCTATCTGTCAATCCTCCCGGATACAGCGGGAGACTCCCGCTGTGACGCTCAACCCCCAGCTAACCCACTACAACCACTTAATCTCTCGCTTTGGGAAAATATTGCTTTTTCATAGTAAATAAAAAACATCGCTTACAAGAAGCATGCACCGCACCTTACAAACACTGTTTTAATAATGGAATCATGCAATCGCTCGCGATATTGCGTCGAGAAAATCGAGCGATATCGTTATCGGTAGCCATGGTTACTGATTAAGACAACTAAGAAAATATTTCATTCATTTCCACGAAAAACGAACCATTGTCTCAGTGAGAATACCTGGCCTAGGAGCTCACAGACGATTCCCGTGAAATGTACGAGTTGGTCGCTCCGAGAAATTAGTTTGGTAACTTGGTATACATGTAATTACCCAAGCAACACAGAAGAAGAAAACTATCAAGGAAAAAAGATGAAAATACGAAGGATTTTGCATGGGCACAGCAATAATGGCACAGTAGATAAATCGGTATCGGAACCATTTTGCTCTTGATTTATGTTGGTTATTTGTGCCCTGTTCAGTCTAGAAATTGATAAAGTTTCCTGCCAGGGCCACACCCTCCCACACCCTTCTCCGTTTGGGTTATCCCAAAGCTTCCCTCTGGGAAATTAAAAGGATGTCGGGTGTGCACTCTGTCAAGTCAAAAGTGGATTTTAATTGTCAACCAAGTGTTGTGTATAATTCGATGACCAACATGACATAACATCTTTAATTATCATTGTGGGTGACCCATAATTCATATTTGATCTTTGACCAAGATCAGTGCCTCCAATCGTCATGTTCAACGCTGAGATTTGTTGCTTGTCATGTGGTTAATATACACAAGATACCTTTTTGAGTTAACCAAGTGACTTAAGCCGCATTTGTGATTTTGCAGAATTTCCCGTCCGGTCGATCTTCCCGCCATGTCTCTGAGCCAGGAAGGCGGAACACCCTTCCTTCAAAGCGACCCAGAGCCCCTCCCCTAGACAATGCATCCAGGAGACGCTCGTACTGCCTGCCGTCACACTCGGACGCCAGCCCATCACACTCCGACCTCCCCATCACGGCAGTTTACTTTCTCCCTGAATATCCGGTTCTGCGCAAAGAAGATGTGAAGGAATTTGAAGTGAACTTTGACCCCTGCATACTGAATGCAATCATCATTTTGCTTGTTGCCAGGTGCAAGAAGTGATCGCTAAGGGAGCGTTTGGCAACGTTCTGAGGGTGGTGCGAGCAAAGGACGGCTTAATTTATGCCATGAAGGTTACGTGGATGGATTGTTCTGCTAATTAACTGCTTAATTAATCAGGTGATGAAGAAAAACCGAGTGATGTTGGAAGGAGCAGTTCAGCAGTGCAAGGATGAAGCAGACATTCAGGTGAAAACGTGAAAATTATCGGGATAAAATTCGCATTTCATATTTCAGAATTGCGTTGGGCATCATCCGTTCATCGTGAAACCGTTTTGGTTTTTTCAAAATGACGCTGATGTCCATATTGGTCAGTTGATTCATCACGCTTTGGAGACGTGTGGATTTTGGTTGGAATTATTTCTAGTGATGGAATATGTGCCGCGTGGGGAGCTGTTTGCGCTGTGGAAGAGGCACGAGAAATTCCCCGAGCAACTCGTCTGTGTTTATCTCGCTGAGCTGGCGATGGTGCTGGGTGGGTTGTGAGAGAAACACTTGATATTTGTGGAATAATAATCTCATTTTCAGACTACTTACATAAATGTGATATTATCTACCGAGATTTGAAGGCAAGTTCACGGTGCTTTATATTTGAAGGTTAATTATGATTATTATTAACAGATGGAGAATATATTAATTGATGCTCAGGGTGAGTAAGGGCCTTATTTGCATAATGCATGCTGATATAAATTATGTTAATTTCTTGGCAATTAGGGCATTTGCAGGTCATTGACTTTGGTTTGGCTAAATGGTTGAAAAAAGGACTTCGTACCAAGACGATATGTGGAACACTGCAGTACATAGGTCTGGCCTTCTTCTCTCTCTTTCATTTCGTAATCCTTTTTGTTTCCCAGCACCTGAAGTTCTTTCTCCCAAACCATACGGCCATGCAGCTGATTGGTGGTCGCTGGGCATTCTGGGATACACCCTCCTCGTTGGCAATGTAGCAGCGTTTTCTTCCCCAATTTTATTTCCCTAATTCGTCTCTTTCCCCAGTATCCCGTGAGGGGAGCACGCAATCACGCTGAGATGTCGGAGCGCATGAGGAACTCCGCCTCCTATCAGCTGCCAACAAACCATGGCTTCAGCTGGCCTGCTCGTGACGTCATTCGCATGGTACTGCGCTCACCCTGTGTCCTCTCGTTTGTTTCACATTTTACGAATTTTTAAACTAGCTTTTGCAACGCGACGCTAACGTACGCATTCATGAGCTGAAGACTTTGAAGAAACATCCGTTTTTTTCTTACCTGGATTTTGACCGATTGTACAATAGACAGGTTTGTTGTGCTGTTATTAAGATACCTTTGAGGATGAGTTTTTTGTTAGCAGATCTCTCCACGTTTGTTATTAGAAGGAGAAATAGATGACCAGAGCAATTGTTTGGATCGTTCCCTGTCCTACGGAATCGACAATCTAAAACGCATCTCAAAAAAACCCAAAAGAAACCCGACTCCCTCGTCAGTCATTCCTCCGCCCGCCAACAGCGTTGAAGACGCAAGTCTGAGTGCCTCGCAAACGTCATCGGAACCGAAAATCCACCTAAACGAGGAGTCCTTTGGCAGCAGCACGGACGATTCCAACCCAGGGCGTCACAACCAATCGTACGTGGAAGCCATCTCAAACGCTGACTCTCTCAGTCCGGAGTTCCCGAACTTTGATCGAACATTCCTGAAATATCGCTCATTGATTACGCCGTATCAATACCCTGGCTTAATGGACAACAGTCCATTGAGGACGTGCAAACCGTTGCGCTACAGCCTCCTGCCTCCGATGCGCAGGGCAAAGTGCGGAGGCAGTGCTCACAGCCTGCAGTGCGCCAGATCTGATGAAGTCCTGTCCTGCAGTTGGGACGACCCCTCCCCACACGAAGCAAGCGCTGGCTCAAGGGGGCGCAGTGCTAGCGTGAATGACATTCTACGTGACAGAACAGAAGTAAGAAATCATTTAATATATTTGCGTCTCACTTGTATTTTCTCAGCTGTCAGATGCAAGCGGTGTGATATCCTGGAACATATCAACTCGAGGAGAAAGTCTGGTTTGATTTCATTGTTTTCGTTCTTTCACTTTTCTGCAATTGTTACTCCATCTTGTGCCATTACTCGGAACTTTTGATCTCTTCGCATTTGCTTCTTTCTGTGACTTTTTTTTTTGTCACGACAATCTTTGAATCTCAATCGCTCTTTCGAGACGCCTTTCAATGGTCACTCTGTGGTCAACATCTCAATCATCAAACAGCTTTTCTGTAACTTTACACGATAGAAGTGAGCTCATGATAATTATGCAATTTTACCCCTAGTCATAGCTGTTTATTATCGTTGTGTTCGAATTCAATTTTTTATTTTCTGTTCAATTTTCTGAATTTATGCTTGAAATAATTGTTCAATTCTCTGAATGAAATTCTTTTGAGTTTCATTCCTGATTAAACATCAATTTATTTGAAAAATAAAAATTCCACAACTAACAAACTCAGATATGTTCTTTTAATTCTTAATAAATTTTCAAGGGATTTTGAGGAAAGAAAAGAAAAACATATATAAATTTCATCAAATAAACAAAATAATAATATGCAAAATAAAGTGTTTCTCTCAAATAAAAAACAATAAGTCATCTGTATCAAGAAAGCTAAAATCTTGCGAGGTGGGAATTTAAATTGTAAGCATTTTAATAGCAGTCCTGAGGAGAATTCAGAATTATCGTCAAATCATGCTGCCAGAAACTGGTTTTGCATTATGAATATTTAAACAATTTTAGAATTACGAAATCTTGTCATAAAGAAAGAGAAGCTTAACTCATATATTCTTGCTTTGAATTAAAAAATTGAAACAAAATTCGGTAATAAAATTATTTCACTAAGTGAAAAAAAAAAAAAAACTGCAACAGAAAAGTCAGTTACTCAGTAATAAACAAGAGATCATAAATTTGCACTCGGGGAAAAAAAACCAAAATTCTACACACTTCCAAGAATAATATCGAAAAACAACCTAGATGAGATTGCATAGAGCAAATGGCACAGCAAGTCTTGACGACGTTCAGACAGGCGGTGGTTGCCGTGGTGATTTGTGTTGCTAAGCAACCAGGGAAAAGGGATCCTCATTCCTCCTCATTCCCCTCAGGAGATTTTAGCCCATCGCATGAAATTGTTGACGTTCCGCACGGGCACGTTGCGCATGTGAGCTTTGAGGTGCAGATTGCGATCGTCCGTGAGCAGAACGACATTGCGGGTGAGGGTGATTGGGCCCCCTGTGGACAGAGGTCAGAGGTCAGGGAGACTGGGATCATAGCTACTACCTTGGTCTTTGTCCGGCATGAAATCACGAGCGCGATCTTTGATTTGGTGCAGGCAGCAGCTCAAGATGATGTCATCATTGTTACCCTGTTACATAATTAGGTCGGAGGTCAGAGAGGTCACAACCCACTGACCTTATCAGCAGCAGATTCCTCACTACGGAAGCTAATGGTGCTCATGAACGTTCCCTTCGATGTGATGGCTTTGAGGTAAGAGTTCCTCGCCTCAAACTCCTCCTCCAGGAACGACACCGCTCGACTGGCGTGACCAGGCAGCTGGTGACAGTCCACACGGCCGTCACGATGACCCTTGGCCAGACCGTCCAGCTCCGTGATAACTGTCACCAAAGATGATAAACAAACGCTTGATGCTTAGATTGCGCTAACCAATGAGGGGAACGACCAGGGTGTAGCGTGAAGTGGACACGATCGTCTGCAACTCATCCAAGTGGCTGATGAAGCAGTTCGTGTCCGGCACCAGATTTACTGGGGTCACGTCAATGACGAGGGGGCGGTGTTGGCTGTTGAGAGCCGCCTCAATTGTCGTCTGGTACTTGTCCTGCAATACACACACATGCAGCGCAAGGGACTCATGCGGCAGAGACAAACCTTCTGCTTCATCTTTCGCTTCAGCTCCTGTTTCCGCTTCTTCAGGCTCCGGATGTCATCCGATCCTACGTCCGAATCATCAGATGCAGACGAAGACTCAACAACCACATCGTCATCCTGATCCAATGATTGATTGAATGAATGATTGATCAAATGATTGATTGATTAAATAATTGATTGAATGAATGATTGAATAATTGATTGATTCAATGATTAAATGATTGATTTATTGATTGAATGAACGATTGATTAAATAATTGATTGATTAAATGATTGATTGATTGATTCAATGATTGCGTGATTAAATACGCACCTCAGAAGTGAAGCTCCGTGGTCTTTTCTTCTTCCTCTTTTCCTCCGCTTCGTCGTCAGTTGACACTAAACTTTCGTAGCTCTTCTTCGGGACGTTGTACGTCAGAACGGGGTTTGCGATTCCACACAAATAGTCTCCAAACGTCGTGAGTTTAATCACCCGTAAACAGTCTTTGGCCACGTCCTGAGGAAGCGGTTTAAGAACACACAGCGCTTGCTGCGTTGAAGCACTGACCTTATCTGTGAACGAATGCACGTAGGTTTGCGTCTGGGGCAAAGTGAGCAGAGGAACAAAGCCCTGCATCAGCACGTCTTCTTCCAAGATGACCGCTTCACAACCTGAAAATGCAACAGAAATTGAACCAATCAAACAGCACACACTCCCAAACACACCTTCCCTCATGCTGCTGTACAATTTCACGTGCGAAATTTGCAAATCTTGCAACACGTTGCAAAACGTCGCGATGGACTGCCACACGTCAAGACCAAGGCTACGCACGAGAGTGAAATGGCGATTTAGAAACGGCGTGTGAATAGTCACCTGTAGGCAGGATCAACGGGAGAAGGGGGAGGGTTCCATAGGTGTTCATGGCATGTCATCCAATCAGCCCACGCTTTGATGCTTGCGATCAGCTGATGCAGATCTTCGCTGAGGATCTGTCAACGCAGGAGTTTCACGACAGTCAAATGAGTCAGCATCTCACCTGACAGTTGCCGGATTTCTGGTGTTCATCGAACAGAACAATGCTGCGGTTGATCAAACACGCAAACATATCCAGACCAAGCTGAACGGCCTGCTCTTGGAGCAGGGCGCGGCAATCCGATTCCACCGATCCCTCTGCGATGAAGCGTGAGGGTGGGGTGGGGTGGGGGAAGAGGCATGGTCACTGACCTTCAGGGGTAGCGTTGTCCACTGCAAACATGTTGATGGCCATCAGCTGCAGCAAGCGGGTGTTGCCGACCGGAATTGGTGAGAAGGAGAGAAGGCGGATCAGCTCCAGAAGCATCTGATGCCGAACCTCCAGGAAGCTCTCCATCCTGCGGGATGATAAGCGTCAATGCATAACCTCCTAACCCCCAGACTCACCCCGTTTTTGTGAACAGCTTCCCGTGAACGTTCAGGAAACTCAGGATGAATCGCCGATTCAACTGTGAATCAACGATGAAGACCGAGATGCGTTACGCCAAAGGTGCTTTACCTCAATCATGGAGAGGGCGCTGAGTTCCTCCTCATCCTCGCTGTTTCCCTCCAGGGAGGTGCTACCATCTGGTGAGTGCCACACTTCCAAGCGATGCTCTGTTCCGTACTCAGCGTCCTGTTTCTTCAACAGTTGGCGTCGTTTGCGTTTCTCCGCCTTCTCTTCCCTTCTTTTCTTTTCCGCTGCCTCTGCTTTCCTCCTCGCTTCGTCAAACAGCGACATGAGGCTTTCTCTGGCCGTGAGGAAAGGGTTGCTGGCCGCTAAGCTGCGAATGTAATAGTATACCGCGTCCAGCTTCCTCCGCTGAAAGCAGAATACGGTAAATAAAACCATGGCGTAAAAATACAAGCACTGACGGTGTACAGGGCGAGGATGGCCAGTTGGTTGTAGGGCCGGCCGTTCTTAGGGGCGATCTGCTGGGCCTTCATGTACCAGCTGCAATCAAACAATTACAACGTGCGCTCAATTCTGCATTGACAGCAAACCTCCGCGATCGACCGTAGTTGGTTGTGTGGTTGGCCAGTTCTCTATAACGTGCAATGTCTCCCAAGCAAATCAGAGTCCGCTGGGCGCTGAGTAGAGCCAGCTTCACTTTGCGGTTTAGATTCTCCGACGGCAAACTGTTCTGATCAAGAAAGTCGTCCAAATTGAACTTGTAAACACTCTGAAGATCATCGAGCAATTTCTGGTAAAACGCTGTGCCCTGAATGAAAAAAGCATTGAGTTCTGTGAAACAAAATAACAGCGTGAAATAATAGCGTACATCGTCTATGAGTTGCAGCAGAGATTCCTTCGCGGGCAGACTGTCCTCATTGTCGTCCTCCAACTGCTTTCGAAGCATCTCAATAATCTGATAGAACGCGTTCTTCCACAAGAGTTGCTCAACATTCTGATGATTGCAGAGATCAGGATCGAGAAGAATCACTTGCGAATACAAATTCTGGACTTCTCTCCTACAAAACATGACAATTGACAAGATTTCCCGAAACAAAGAAGCGAGACCCACCTGATTGCCATCATACGAGCAAAGCCTTCAGCGCCAGCCATTCTGCGTGAAACTAAATTACCCAGCTGGCTTTCTCTCGGAGCGACTTCCCTGAGGATCGTCTGCGCCTTGGAGAGACGTCCCGTGGGAGAGGAAGCCTCCTGTTCATATCCGCTGTGGTAGTAAGGATCACGAGTGTACGTGTCATCCGGCAGGTGACCTCCTTCCTGGAGTTCAATATGCTTGTGGCCCTCGGCGTGAGGACTGCCAGCCACTGTGTACTCCTGCTGCGTGTACCAGTGATCGTGAGGGAAACGCTGGAACCCATGAGCTTCCTGCTGGCACTGCGGTGAGTACGGACTATCAGGACTGCCTGTCTGGTCCTCGTGGAAGTTCAGAGTGTTGTGGTGCTTCTGGGGGTTATTGGGGTCGTACAGCGTCCTGTGTGAACCCCGACCTCTGGTTCGACCTCTGCCTCGTGCTGGCACTGGCATGGGCTGACTGCTGCTGCCACCAGGAGAGAGGCTGGTTCCGGCAGGGAGGTGCAGGAGGCCCCCGTGGTGGGACTGCATGTTGCTCTGGTTCTTCACGTCTTTCACTGTGTTCATTTGGGGTTTCTCTGCTGATCCCCTGCGTTGCCTTTCCTCCTCCCCTCGTCCTCTGCCTCTTCCCTTCCTTCCTCTGCTCGGTCTGCCCTTCTTACTGCCCTCCTCATCGCCATCAAACCGCGAATTGGTGATGACCATGCCCTGGAAGTGACCTGGTTTGAAGCTCTGGCTCTCATCAGGGGATGGGTCGCGCAGGGGAAGCGAGGCTTGCTCTGGAGCGCCTCCTGCCGGCCCACGCTCAGCCTCAAAGACCTCTTCCGGATCGTGCCTTCCGCTGTCTATGTCCACCTGGTAATCCCACTCAAGTCCGTTCTCAGGTAACTCAAAACTATCGTTGGACTGTCGAGACGGCTGCTTCGGCTTCTGGTTGCGCTGGTTCCCCTTCGCTGGCTTCCTGTCCTTTCCCGCTTTCCTTGCAGCTTCCTCTTTTCCTTTCTCTTCACTCCTCTGGCGACCTCTCTGCTTGTTTTCAACGTCAGCTTCAACGCTTGTTCTGCCTGACTTTGGCCGCGATTGATTCGGCGGTTTCCTTGCGCCCTTTGACCTCAGATCCCTCTCAGCAGACGTGCCCTCTCTGATGTTGCACTCTGCAACCTTCTCTGCCACTGAGTCCACGGCAATGTCCTTTGCATCTCTTTCCTCTGGTGAATTTCCCTCCTTCATCTGTCTACGCATTCCAGGGCGATATAAAACCTGGTCTGGCCGCTTCGACCTCCTGCTCTTCTCATCGTTCGGCGATTCTGAGAAATGAAGAAGCAATTTTTATCCCACTGAGGCACTGATTATTATTACAGCAGTTCATGATAATTACTAAAATAGGGTTGATTTACGGAATTTTTCAAAAGCTACATAAAATTTCAGAACAAATGATTACTTATCAATCTAATTCCCTTACCAGTGTCAACTAAAATATTTAAGATTGAAAGTGAAATTCAACTTCAAGGCGAGCTAGATTAAATCCATCGAGACTGACTGACTACTGACTCAGTCACTGACTGAGTGAGTGAGTGAGTGACAACCTCAGCAGTCAGCATGTTAAAACGTTTCAGCAATTGTGTTTACCCTCGCTGATGATTAAGAACCCACCTTTCTTTTCTTTTTCTGTGGCATCTTTGTACTGCTCTGATAGACCAACCAACTGATTGTGCTTCAATCGAACCACTTTCACGCCGCTTTTCGAAGCCATTTCACGACTTGTCTTCGTTCATCGCCAGAAAATCTCCATCGAACAAACACGCGGCAACAACGCGGCACTCGGTCGCACGCGGTACGTTATGATCATTCAGCATAACACATTCATGGCTATTCGCACGATTCTATGCAATGCATTACTAAAAAGCGGTGTCTGTGAAAAGGGTGTTAAAGGTAGGTGTGAACCCGGCGAAAAGGATTGTCAAGAAATTTACTTTGAGCTCATTCTGGTGTTTAATATACAGTTAAATCCGTATAAGTAAACGACACAACTGGAGAGCCCTGGCTCTGACAATGCTGTATATTCATATCAGTGGTTAATTGATAATCACAATTATAGTTATTTCAGCATTCCCACTAGCTATAACAATCATAATGCTGATGAATACCTTTAAATATGCCCCCGAATGATCGGTGCCATAAGCGCTAGAATTGCCTAAACCAGAGAGAGAAAAACATTATTGTCATGTGCACAGACATACGTTTATATAACTCCTTTAAATACTGTAGAACAGGAAATTTTATTATTTTTAAGTTATACTATAATTGTGGTGGACCAAAAATACATCAACGTGTGCAAATCCGGAAGAAAAACACCGATTTTGGTACAGACCGTCTTTGGGGGGTCAATCCTAACCATATATGGAAGTGGTGCCCACCAAAAATATTACCAGACACCTTCTAATTAGCATTTTAATTAATTAGCACACTCGTCAAAATACTTCCCCTGGATTGAAATGTAATCATAAAACATTTATTTCTATGTGCACTGAAAAATGCCTGATACACAGACTCGACGTACTAGTAGGTGGCGCCAGTGAGTTGGCACGATCACATGTTATCATATTATACAGCCACCAGCCGCAAGTCCATGAATTCTTACAGGCGTGCATCGGATGAACGGCTCCAGGCAGACGGTGGCAAACTTGTCTGTACTATGGAGGAACATGTCTTAAAACCCTAAAATATTTTCAGGTTTTGATCGTCCTGCATGGTTTTGTTTTGTCCCCTGCATGAACAGGAAGCGTGACAGGGGTCACTATAAGGCAATGTAAAAATGTCGGTGTCATGTCTACCCTTTCCTGGGTCAGTGAAGCCATTAACGTAGAATACGAGTTGATTGCGCACACTGTTAATTAATTAGGAGCAGACGATCTCCCTTCGCGCCGTTTTATTCAAGGCTTTTTAATTGTCATGTCGTCGCAACCAACGCAGATGAAGGTAATTTGGGGTATTCAAATCATGATTAGTATGGCTATTACATTGATATTGTTTCGATTAAATTTGTTTATTTGTAAAAAGGTAAATATTATGAAAAATAGTAATACTAAATAGTTATTAATAATAGTTATAATTGGTATGGCATGATGCCATTTCTTTTTTCTTTTTTCTGTTAAACTCTTTGGTTTCAATCCCAAAGTTTCTCCCTCACCATTATCATTATTTTGCTTTACTTTAAATAATCATGTAACTAACAGTAATTTTATATGTTTACTACAAGTACTTTGCCATAGTGTCTTCAAATCTGCAAGGGGTGTATCTAAATATCATTTTGTTAATTCTCAACGTAAAAATAACTACCATGCAATCTATGTCTCCTGAACATCTCAATCATCAAACGCTTGATGACCTAAATCCAGATCTAAATATCTTGCCTTCTTTAAATAACCGCATATATTCTTACAGTGACTTTCCACTTGAGCCGAACTTTAACACTCTATTTTCTCTTTTCCATTCTAACGTACGCAGTTTGCCCCAAAATAACACTGAACTAACCAACTGTTTACACCTGACAGATGTTAGCTTTTCAATAATTGCTTTGACAGAGACTTGGCTGAT
>KB309554.1:125694-145219 GCA_000328365.1 Capitella teleta
ACAAATCTGCCCCCCCCCCCCTTAAACTCAGAACTACAGTCGCTCCCTTGTGCGGCTTTGAGCTTCAATTCCTCAATTTCCTTCGTCATAGTGGGTCGTGTGTTGTACTCGCTCTTGACACCAAGGTTCTCCTGTGCGTTGGAATTCCATGCATTCAGATAAACGTCTTTTCTTTGCCGTGTTTCGGCGGCAGCGCCACGGGAGCTACTGTACCTGCCCCCACGGTACGTCTGGCCGGGCGTTTCCCCCGCGTGTACGTCTGGCAGTCTGAGCATCTGCTTCACAGCGGGTTTAAGACTAGACGATATTGTTGCTGCTGCGGACTGCTCGGAATCACTTGTATGTTGACGCTGTGCTGTTGCTGTGTCCTTGTTGTCTCTTGTCATGTTGTTGCCATGGTGATCTGTCTCGCTCATAAAAGAGCTGTACCTATTTGGCATGTCGCATATAAATGTGCCGGCTGTGTTCTCGTCATTTCACTTTTGTACTGACGTTTATTTTCCCTCCTGTCAATAATTCTGTGTCACTCCCACATTCTGCATTGCACGGGTTCTTCTGAAACTCTATTTTCGCAGTTGGTTGCATAATGGGATTTTCGTGATAAAGACCTATTACGCAATCCAGATGATCATCAATGGCGTTGCTGACTTCTAGAATGAATGTCCAATGTGACCCGATGAGGCTCCTTCTTAGTGTTGATCCGTCGTCTGTTCGATTTCTCTCCGCTTCAGCAATTATTCTTTCTTCTCTCAATCCTTTTGGTGCTGCTATTTTATTCCGTCTGAGCTTTTCTCGTATCAATTATTTTTTTCTCTCTCGTTTTCGCGTATTCACAAATCACATTTTCTTCTGTTTACTATATATCTGTTGCATGATCATGGCGTTGTTTCAGGTCAGTGAGCAGTGGCCGTAGACCATCCTTCTTCATTCCCTGATGACGCAAGAAGGAGCAGTGAACGGGGTTCCGCCCGCCGACGGAAAGTACCTCGAGCAGATGGACCCAGATGACCCCGAGTACGTACGCCAGATGCGGCGACCGGCCGAGGTGAAGGAAGACCTCGAGCAGATGAAGGACCGCTCCCGAGTCAGCCAGATCATCAAATCGAAGGCGTTCCGCGAGGAACTCGAGGAGATCGTGCACGACCAGATCAAGTCCGGACCGCACCCAGCCTCCCTGCTAGCCCTGCAACAGATATCCGAACTGCTTCTGCCTCAGTCCAGAGGAGTGTCGAGTGGCGCCATCAGCAACTGTAGGTCTTGCTTCTTCGTTCTAACCCACAATCAAAGTGACCTCGTTGCAGCCGCGTCCTCTGCCATTCCCATCTCAGACATCCGAGGCGTCGATTCGCTGAATTACTCCAAAGCGGAGAAACTGCTCAGGTGCAAAGTAGCGTGCGCTTACCGCTTGGCTGACATATTCGGCTGGACGACCAACTTCAATTCATACATTACGGTCAGTTATCATAATGCATATGGCAATGCGCACGGCGTATTCAATGACTCCCACCACTCAGCGCTGCTTTTTCGTCTTCTTTTGTCAACATTTGCACCTTCTGTGTTTACTTTTTAATCTTCTGGGAATTCCCCCCTAAAAAAAATAAAGTACATAGCATTATAATTGCAAGCATGTTATGTGTGGGTTATATAACGTTGTCATTCGTTTTAGCCTTAAGCTTTCGCCTGAGTGGGTGGGTAGCCTGGTTGAACGCCAGAAATGAATGTTGGTTAACTCTGATTTATTACTCTTTCCTCTCTTCATTTTTTTCTCGGCCATTATTCCGATTTGTTTTCACTGCAATGGAGACCTTGGGCGAAGCATGCTCGGCTCGGTCAGCAGCGGGGGTGCGCTCAGTCGATGGCACAGCCGATCCGCGCCACGCGAAACACTGAGCGCCATATCGTGACTCAAGCTACGAGTTCACAACGTACATGTAATGAAGTCCAGGCCAGCTTCATGATGATGTTCTCAAGGGTTTGCGATTCGGCGATTCCGGTGTAAGCAATCTGCAGTATGACGAGAATAATTGTAACGCAAATGTGTTTTTTTTTTTGGAGGTCTGATTTCTCAAAAGAGTCTACTTATCCCGGAGACATTCGCGTGAAAATGCACTGCTGTTATACAATTAGCGATAAATCACTGAATGCGTTTGCGTCTTGATTCCGCGCTTCATACGATCTTCAAGTCTTTTTTGAGAAAGGCAACATCTTTGTGTAATCATCTACTATTCGGTTGAACTAATCGTCATGTTTAACTCGTGTAATGAAGCGATATTACGTAATGGCGTCTACAGTAACACAAGAGCACATATTACGTAATGCAGCGTACAGTAGCGCCTGCCTTGCTCATCGTGCATGCATAGTGTGCTGGAGGGTCAGCTGTGCTAGCCGCCTGATAGTGCCTCCGGTGCGCTCCTCACAGCGCAGACGGGGCTCGTAAAACCCCGGGTTGAATGCCCTGGCTGCTGCACGGGGCGACGTCTCGCGTTGATCGATCCGTGCGACTCGTTGGTTTGCTGCCCTTGGCCATCTGGCCCGCGTGCGGCGATCAATTTGCGTTGCGTTTCAAATCGTGAGCAACGAGAGGTGTATGCTATAGGTCAAAGCATAAGCAGCCGTATCTCTCCACTGTTTACTGCGAAACGGCTTCGACGAGCAAAGGTCAACTTAGTTCAGCCTGTAGCCGCCTCTTGTGTCTGAAGACGCTGGTCTACATTTAGCTATGACGTCACTGCCCTCCCCTCCCCCCTTCCCGCTTTCCAGTACATGTAGTATATTTCGTGCATGGTCAATGCTTGACCTGTCTGGTCAGTTGTGCTTGTCCTAGATGAGTGCCACACCCCCCTCGCATGCCACTCCCCAGTTGTGCTTCGGCCATGAAGAACGGAATGCTGCTGCAATGCGATCTGCTGCTGCCGTATGACACTTGGCATTCGAGCCTGGGAAACTCCACACTCCACTCTCGAAATGATTCCGACGTACACAATGGTATGCAGCAGCAGCAGCAGCAGCAGCAGCAGCGATTGTCGTGGCATTCGTGATGGCCTTGTACAGTGCTTATCAACAGCCGATTTTTTCCCTCTATCGTTCTCTGTAATATGCTCCCCATGCGTCTGCCGTCTGCGATCATCCTTCTGATATTGTATCAACTTTCATGAGTCATCATTTTCTGATGTAATTTTGCCATTTCATAATAAACACATGTATTATGATAAACAGGGCACTTTTTGCACTGACTCATAGTCTCCTTCCCATACTAGTCTGCTACTGTGATACCAGGTATTTCAGCATTTAAATGTGACTTTTCGAACCTGATTCTTGATGTGATCCAGGCACTTTGAAAGTGTTGAGACTTCTGAGGCTATGTACCCTGGTGCTCAATTTCTCTGCTCTTGTGCAGTTGGGCTGACTTTTGCATGTTGTCTAATTACAGACACGTATCAGCCAGGATCATGAGCACTTCCTTTTGATGCCCTACGGCCTGCTCTCTCCTGAGGTCACAGCTTCCTCCCTGGTCAAGGTCAACCTCCAGGGCGACGTCCTTGACCCTGGCTCCACGACCTTTGGGATCAACCGGTCCGCTTTCGGTCTTCACGCTGCAATTCACGCTGCACGCCCTGATCTGAAGACGCTCATTCACATTAAGAACTCGTTTGCTGTTGCCGTGAGTAACCATGTTGCTGTGTGCCAGTGCTGAGCGCTGTGTGTTGCAGGTGTCATGCATGAACCAAGGCTTGCTGCCCATCAGCCAGGAGGCGTTGGCAGTTGGCGAAGTCAGCTTCTACGATTACACCGGCAGCGTGGCCGACACAGAGGAGACGGACAAGATGACGCGCTGCCTGGGGCCATCCAACCGCCTGCTCTTCCTGCGTAACCACGGTGTCATCGTGGGAGGCGACAGCATAGAAGACGCGTTTTACCTTGCCAAGAACCTCATGACGGCCATTGACATTCAGCTGAAGACCATGCCGGCCGGCATTGACAACATCCACATGCCGTCTGAGGAGACTCGCAAGAAGGCCTACGAGGCAGCCAACCCCCCTCAGCCGGAGAAGGGAAGCCGCAAGTGGCGCAGGGGAGAGATTGAGTTTGAGGCGTACATGCGGCATTTGGACAGCGCAGGCTACCGTACGGGACATCTGTACAGAGAGCCCTTCATGCGGAGGGGCGAGAGGAGAGATCGGACCAACAGCGACGTGGAGATCCCACCCACTGCCACCTCCACTGGCCAATATTATGATGATGAGTTTGGGTACGCGTGCACTTTGTGTGCAGTTGTGGTTATTGATGTGATTGGTTTGCAGGTCACCCTTGAAGCAGCACTTTGACAAGCAGAAGAAGGCCTTCAAGTCTGAGTGGCTCAACTCACCCAACGCATACAAGAAAGAGGAGTTTGATGAAACTGGAACGCCACACCCTAAGAAGATCACCAGGGTACGACCCCCATTTGAACTCTATGCACTCATTGCGCTTGTTCATTCCACAGTGGGTGCCTGGAGCCGAAGGAGAGGCGGGAACGCCAGCCGTCAAAGTAGAAAACCCGAACCAATTTGCTCCCCAGGGAGAGAACCCCAAGGAGCTGAAGGAGAAGTACAAAGCGGTGAGCGTTCTCTCCCTCATCGCTCTCGGTTCTAATCTCTTGTGCACAGATTCGCAAAGAGTACTACGATGATAAAATCACCGCTGGCCACCAGTCGAAGATCCTTGAAGGCATGTCTTGGGACGAAGCCCAGAAAATCAAGGTTAGTGTGGTTTGCGCTGTGGTTGGTGTTTGACATGTTGAGTGCAGGAAGGTCACGTGAACCCGTCAGCTGACACGACCATCGTGGTTGGAGCCGCCTCCAAGGGCATCATTCAGAGGGACCACCAGCACAACGCTGTCGTCTACAAGACCTACTATGCCCCCAACCCATTTGATAACATGACCGAGGAGGAGGTGGAGAGGTACAAGAAGGAGGTTGAGGAGGGCAAGCACCCTCCTCAGGAGGAACAGCCAGCCTCAGGTACGCCCTCTTTGAGGATTGGCACTTTGCTCTGGTTGTGGAGTTCAGTTGTTTTTACCTGAGCATCGTTTGATTGCAGAAGAGGCGTTGGTGCCTGGTCCAGATGGCCGCCTCATCTCCACTGAGGAACGCATGATGATGGTGAAGGAGTCCAAAGCGCCTGCTGTGGAAGTATCGCAACCTGGTAAGCACCTCACTCTTGCTGCTGCTTTCGCTTCTTGTGTAGCTGCATAGAAATCCGTGTTTTGCTGTTGTCTCTCATTAAGACCCCCCCCCCCCCTCCACCCAAAGTAGGACGTGGAGACTATTACACCGATACCTCTGCTTTTATGGAACCGCTTTTAATATCGTGATTACTCTTCATCTCTCTCTCGATCTTCTTCCGGAGGTAGCTTTCTTTCGGTGAACTCGGAGGGAAATCTTTCTTCTGGGAATATTTCAATATTTTCCCTTTAGGTTTTGACCACATCCTTGTCCACTGCAGACCCCCCCTCCTCCCTCTGCTATTTCTTTAGTGCATGCAGGTCAACGCTTTCTAACTCGTGTTGTTTGCTGTTTTGTGTATTTTGTTTTTGATTACATAACCATTATGATTTCCGCATGACGTTGCATGCTTCTCCTCAGCCCCCCCCTCCTCCAGCAAAGATGACGTTGATCTGCAGAGATCCAACTCGGCACGTCTTCCGCAGGAGCAGAGCAAGCAACGTGGGTATCTTTAGTTGACCTCCTTCAAATTGAAATTACGATTGGCACGGTTGCTAAGCTCCCTGTATGATACCACTCGCAGTGGCACAGGAATTGCAAGACACCAGTTTCGGTCGCTCAAAGTCCGAACGCAAACCTAAGAAGAAAAAGCGTGGTGAGATGATGTTGGTGGTCTCTGGTGGCTAAGCACTGCTCTTGTCCTCCTGTACAGTGGTGGCGATTTACACACAAAAGCACTGCTCTTGTCCTCCTGTACAGTGGTGGCGATTTACACACAAAAGCACTGCTCTTGTCCTCCTGTACAGTGGTCGCGATTTACACACAAAAGCACTGCTCTTGTCCTCCTGTACAGTGGTGGCGATTTACACACAAAAGCACTGCTCTTGTCCTCCTGTACAGTGGTGGCGATTTACACACAAAAGCACTGCTCTTGTCCTCGTGTACAGTGGTCGCGATTTACACACAAAAGCACTGCTCTTGTCCTCGTGTACAGTGGTCGCGATTTACACACAAACCTCCTTCTCTGTTGCTTCATGATTAATCCAGTTTAATATTCTACAATATTTTGGCGTCTATTTTAATGTAATATTCAAAGCTGTTGATGCATTAATCTTTTTATTAAGTTAACCTTAATGAGAACAAATTACATCATAAGAGCTTTGTAAACAAAATGCTTTGTAGCTTTTTGGGAATTTTTTTCAGATTACTCAGGAAATGAAACTGCTTCTGTTTCTCTCTCAATTTCTTTTTACCAAATTTTCTCTTGTCTTCCTCTTTCCTTTTTTCCCAAAAACATGTTCCTCTTTGTTCATTTGCTTCTCAATTTGTGACGTAATATTCCGTTCAAATGTTTCAATTATTTCTCTGGTTTTCCAGTGAATGGTGATCAACCAGCTGGATCGCCAACCAAATCCACGTCAAGTGGAGAGGGAGTCCTGGAAGAGGTCAGTGAACTTTGCCTCTTTTGGTTCTTGAATCATAAGCGCTATTACTGCTTGCCTTTCTTTTGTCTTCTCTCTTTTTTGCTTTTTAAACATATTATTTTTTCTCTGCATGGAAATTTCCTTACATTTCCATTATTTTCAACAACTATAAAACTGCACGCTTTGGGTTTTCAAAATTCCGTTACTGTATTTCGAACACCTTTTGTTTAGCAAGATCATTATTGAACACAAAGAATTCTTTTTACATTCTCTCTTTCTTTCTTTTAAACTCACAAAATTTACGTAGAAGACAAAGAAGAAGGGAAAGAAAAGCAAATTGGGAAAAATCAAAATTAAAAAGACTCGTAATTCCGAGTCTGAAGTTTAGGAAAAAGTATGTTTATTTTGATTCAATGGTGCAATGGCTCTCTCTCTCTCTGTGTCAACTACTCTTGCTCTGGTGTTGGCTTCTGCTCTCAGTTGCAACTCATTCGCTGTGTTTAATTGTCTAAAGAGATCTCAAGAGCTCCTAGGGTGCTGCTTACTATTACGCCCGCATTCTCGATTGTATCCACTGAGCTCGACCGCATCAAGAGTTTGGCGGCAGTGGACGGTGTTGAGCTGTAGCTCACGAGGATCAGTGTTCTCATTTGCCAACGCAAGGCGGCTTTAGGCTTTTTAGGCCATTTGATTTGCTCATGAGCAGAGCTGCAATCGAGAAATCTGGCATAAGTGAAGATCTGTTTGCTTATTCTGTCGATCTTCTTTCGCTTGTGTCTAAATGGAGTTTTGGGGTCTCTTTTTTTTTTTTTTTTTTTAAGGACGCTTATGTACATTCCCATATTTAATTTTAGGAATTGAAGTATATGTATTGATGATGTTCTCCTCCTCAGCAGCCTGGTTCTCCCACGAAGGGACTCACGTCAGATGCGATGACGTCTGAGTCAGAGTCTCCGAGCAAGGAAGGCAAGAAGAAGAAGAAGCGTGGATTCCGAATTCCCTCCTTCTCCAAGAAGGCCAAGGAATCCACTCCAGCCAAATAGACAACTTCACATACGCTAAGAATTTGAAACATTTTAGTCTTTTTAAACCTTTTTTTTTTTGCTGAGTTTTTTTTCAATTAATTCTGTGTCCAATACAATTTATATATTTTTTAAAAATGAGATGATAAATGTTGGCAGGATTTTATTCTTTAACCAAGTGTCCTTTTTTATTTTTATTTTTTTTTTCTCTCCATTTTTGAGGGTTGGTTGCTTTTTTTCTCTTGAGTTTTAATCACAAATTGCCAACCTTAGGAGCCTGTTTTGCCGTGAACAGAAATTTCTCTTGTGGTCCTTCCATGTACGCGTGTGCACTCCTCTTGTTTGCATTTTTTTATCCATTGTTCAAGGGTCCCCACTCCGCTCGTTGTTGCTCTACCTCCGAGCGCCTGGACCAGTGTGAAAGTCATCTCTGCGTAGCTCCTACCCCCTCCCCCACCCCTTGTAGTCGCGCCTTTTGCCCTCACGGCCGATTGTTGGTTTGTTTGGGTAGATGTTGGTTGAGGAGAGGTGAGCTCACTTGATGAATGATTGCCTCCTGCCTTCTTCATTTTTAATCCTTTCGTCTGCTGCGTGTACATTGTCCTTTTTTCGCTATGCACTCCTCTTGTTTTATGGTTGGGGAAGTTTGTTTTTACATCTTTCGCTTTTTAAGTCCCTTCACCTCACTCTCAATGAAAATATTTTCCGTTTGATCAAATTAGCGCTTCCTCGTGAATTGTGAACCGAAATCTTAGAAATGAGAGCAGCTTTTGTCTTTGCTGTTTTCTTAAGGAATAGTGCTTTCCTTATGGGCTTTCATAGAGGAATTATTAATAATTTTTTTCTTCAAGGATTGCACATCAAAGATGCTGCTCTTTCACTGTGAGGCACAAATATCCCTTTAATCTCTTCGGTTGCCTAGTCACAGGAATTGTTTTAACCAACTTTTTTTTTTTTTTTTTTGACGCTTCTTGAATGATTCGAGCCTTCTGCTTTTGTTCCCCTAGTGTTTTTTTTTTTTTTTTTTTTTTTTTTTACACAATTTTTGCCATTCTTCAAATTCAATGTGAGTGATTAAAAAAAAATATATGAGTGAATCTTTTTTTTTTTCTAGATCATAAGGATTTTTAACAATTTGTCATCGAACGAGGGAGCTGATTTCCCCTGCTTTGTATCATAAATGTCGCTTGTATTCTCCCTTGTAAAGCATGTAGGATGTCCTGATAAGCCAGTGTTCTCTAGCACGCCAAGTAGATACATTTTAATATGTCCCCCCCCCCCTCCCAATATGGTTAACGACTCCTCCGCTTGTATATGGTATGACAATTATACTTTGCTATATTCAATAAACAGAAACCTTTTTCTGCTTTTAAAGTGCTCGACTTTTTCTTACTTTCGGGCGATGCTTCTTTGCTGATTGATTCAGTTCAGTGTTGCATCGATTCATGTCATAGTTCTTGGTTTTTGAATTATAATTGTGTTGTTGCCTGCCTCTGAGATGCTAATGGAGATCTGCCCCTATTAAGATATGTTTATCTGCTGCAATTTGCATGTCATCTGGGGGTACTGAATGTAAAAGTAATATTGCGTGTTGTGCCTCCACTCCAGAAGAATCGCTGAAATACTTCATAATTTAAAGAATCTTTGAACACTGGATTCATTGACGAAACAGCCGAGTTTTCTGTTGGAAGGAGCAGAGTGAGTGCACGGATTCTGGAGTCTAGTTTCAAAAGGACAGCGAATTAAACATATTAAGTTTTACCATAAAATATAGTTGCTTTGTGACTTTATCTCGCACCAAAATTGTCGAGGATGCCGCTCAATTGAATTTATCAATTATGGCAACGGAAGCAATACATAGCATCTGTCAAGTTAGGATAAATCATTATACACGGTAAAATTTGCTTTCTGATCTCTGTGAATCCATTAATATCGCGACATATACTGCACTTGTCAGACCCTCGATTTGATGACCTTTGACCTTTTGAGTCGAGCAGACATGACAAGATTTTACTATCACGATGTTCACCCCCCACTTCGTACATTTATTACAAATAAATTCAAGTCTAACGTTTCTCTGACATTTGGTATTAACACCAAATTCTACGCATAATTGCCGACTGAAAATCGAGGCGACGCCATTGTGCAGACGATCTTTGCTTCCGCGTGGCTTATTTTACCGCATATGCGATCATAACGTCCATAGCAAATCTTTGTATCGTTTTTCAGATATTGGGTTATTCGACACGATTATTATGGTCTAAAAAGGCTAAATCAAATGCCATTGAATCGTATGCGTGAATCAACATGAATATTCATGATTAGACTGGTCGTGATCATAACGGTTTATCGCGGGTTGATTATAGTTGTTGTAAAGTGAGCGATATTTTACCGCCATTCTACGTGCTTTCAAATGATGTTGAGGGCGTTCTGGAGCACTCCTAACGGTATGGTGATATACTATATATATAGTGGGTGAATGATTATGTGAACACTAATTTCCTGTTTCCAGGGATTACTCAAACCTCAACAAATTCTGGGTATAATTATCACTGATGTTGCGTACCCTCGCACGTTATGATTACCAATATATTTACGTTATGATTATTTATTTATAATTTTATGGGGTCTTAGCGGTGAGCGAGCTGATATGAACCGAACGCAGTGTCACTGTCAATTTATACATTGTTATCATTTGCGTTTCATGCAACCAGAGACTTCTGTATGGTTATGATGGCATGCTTGTTATCGCCAAATCAAATCAAAACATTTCTGAATAATATGTCAGTGGATTTTACTACGTTCTATAAATAATTCTATCAGACACGACATTTCTTTTTCGTCAAAATAAAAGTAAACGGCGTCCTTGGTTAGCGAATTCTTCAACACATTTCGACGATTTCCAATATATCCGTGTTCATCCTCAATCTCATTTTCGAAATACACATCCATTTATGACCAAATATAGAGTGGACTGGTGTCGCGCAGATCGATCTGCAAAAACCTCTGCTGCCGCTGTGAGAGAATAAGTTCGCGAACCACCCATGACGTCACGGTGAGCTCATGAATATTTATGAGTTCGCATTTGGACGTCGTTCACGCTGCATCGCGTGCACGCACAGATATTGTGAATAGCCTGATTCGAAATATGAGGCATTATGTAATAAATTGGTTGTAAAAAGTTGTTACCAAATGATAGTGATGCTACCTGTTTAAGGTAAACAATTCCTACACCATCAAGGAGGAATTACAATGATATGCGCAATTGTATGCAAATAAATATCAGCAAAGTGACCGCTGAATGTTTGGAAATCATATTATCCTAACAGGGGCACCGGATAGCTCAGTGGGTTAAACCGCTGACTACAATTCAATGCCGACCGTGGGGGTCGAGGTCCCGGGTTCGAGACCCGATCAGGCCACGTGCGTTATGATTGTGAATTATAATTGTAATCCGTTATAATTGTAATTCTTCGGTGACTCTGCAGTGCTGCCCAACTGCGTAACAAGGCCGGGCGCTGTGTACTACTGTCTATGGTTGTATGCAGGATAAAGAACCCTTGGAATTTATCGATAAGAGTACGGGGAAACCCCGGTCCCGGGCCTTCTGTTCTGGCGCCCGTATCATCCGATCGGATTGGGTGGAGCCGTAAAACCCCATCACTCACTCATATTATCCTAACACAATGTATTGCTCAAACAATAACGCACTAGGTCTGCACCTTACAGATTGAGATTTCCGGTATGTGTGAGACATTTATTGCTTCTAATAATAATCCACTGATCTATTCAATATACCATTTTCAGTATACCTTTATCTGCAGAATTTGAGGATTTTCTGCAGGATCTGAGGATGCAGACAATGCTAACAAGTTTGTATGTACAAATATTTGGGAGAAGTAAATCTCTTCAGGATCTGGAGAACAATTATTACCTCACAATCACCCTCAGGCAAGAAAAAAATATTATTGAAAAATGAATTGACAAATTTGATCAATTTTAATGAATCATAACTTCATTTTATTTCAGTTGCTTACATCATGAAGTGGATAATTCAAGCAATTATTTCCAATTTCCAAACTCATTATGTACTGTAAACAGAATGTTAAGTGTTCGAACAGATGTATATCTTTTGTTTGTCAAAGTGCTGCTGTCAATTATTTACTCGTAATAATTACTCGTTAATTAAATAGGCTGAAACTAAACTAATTAATTCTCAATTTAACTCAATTTCCTTCTCTGTGCAAAATATTATCATAAAATCATGTTTTATGTGTCCAGCAATCTCAATACTTTTCATTAAATTTAAATTGTTCAGTTTCTCCCATATAGAAGTCGATTTTAATTACCTCGGACAATTAATTCAGAATTTTCTCAATTCTCTTATATAAAATATAAACGAAGGCATTTTTGAGTGAACTTTTAAGTTTCATAGTTGAAATCCAAGTATAATAACGATAACTTGAGACTGACTCACAGACAGGCTTAGTATACTAGTACTGTGTACTTGCGTGGCCATTTTTCATGGCGGGGAATTATACTGATTTGAATGCATATTTGTTACATGATACACAATCGTATGTTGCGTGAAGTTCACATATCAATAAATGATAGAACCATTTGAAGTATATAAAGTAGTCACGCCGTTACATTTTACACAATTTTGTATTTTAAAAACATTTTTGAATGGATATTTCTCCATTCTCGTTCAAATTTGACAAACGATGCGTCAACGAAACCCTCCCTCCCCCCCCCCCCCCCAAAAAAAGAAAAAACGAAAAAAAAAACACGAAAAAAAACCCAAAAGTTAAGCTGTAACTTTGGAATTGGTAGATGTGTGTGACTCTGCGCTCCAGATATATTCTCTTTCAATGAATGTCATGTGATATGGGTTCCATTTAATCGGTACCAATGTTGAAGTGACGTCATATTTCAAGGCAAAGGAACAGGTTATTTCATCATCCATATCCACACAAATTCGTCGCGATTGCTCTACCCAAGCAATGCATGCCTGCACTGACCAGCAATGCATATTTTGCGCTCCATGTGAAATTTCATGTCTCATTTCCTGAATTCGCCAGAGTTTGGTAGTTGGTAATTTTTGAAGAAAAATATATGAGTTGAAATAAAAGGATGCGCTTTTCCATCTTCCGATGTGCTTGGTCTGTTCGAGAAGGTTCTTGGTCGTCGATGGTTGGGTTTTATGTGGTTGAAGTAAAGATAAGCGTAGATGGCCCCAAGTAAAGCACACAGGGACGCCAACACAAACACAGCGATGAAACCAGGGTAGAGGTAAATTGGACCAGAGCTGGTCGAGTTGAATGACGTCATTGGGGGAAACGTGGGTGGCGACGTGTAACATGGTAATGCTGCGGGCATGGCGCTGAAGAAAGAAAGAAATGCATCAAATCAATCAGAACTGTGTTTTGTCTATTCAGGACATATTACTCATCGGTGTGTACCTTTTATCTCTGCTGTCATAAATAAATAAACAAATAAATAATCTATTTATTTCGTGTATCTACTCAAGTGCTTAAAGCGCTGCCCATAAATCACGAATATGTATTTCTTTGGTTATAAGGTCCCCATTTTAAGTCCAACCAAAGAGGATGTACAGTTGGCATGTAGTCACCCACGGGAATCGAAGCCCTTACCATTGGATTGAAAGTCCAAGGCTCTGCCACTGAGGCAAACAGCTACATGCAACATATTGAATTGTGGCTTCTGTACGCACATTGTTCATGTATATGGCTTACAATGATACATTGCACACTTTATGAACCTCGATATCTTAGTGCTAATCAAATATTTGGTGGACTCAATGTTCCTGGTCCTTTGTTGGCCATACGCAATCTAATGCACCGCTTTTTTAAAATAAATAAGTCATGCAACAACATTATAACCGCACTATAGTTAATTATTTAATTCAACATTGAGCGCGGAATTCTTAAATTCCAATATTTTGCGTTTTGCAAATCAGTGTCTGTCATTCATAAAATCAATATGTTTGCTGTTTTTCTACGTTCAATTTTCATGTTTGCTTCATTTTTTTTTATTACCTGTTTGTCTGGACCATAGGGTGGTCCGAATAAAATTTAATGATTTGATTTGATATTTGATATTAACAGTACATGTACGCACATATGCATGAATGCTTCTGCGTGAGGACTCCAACATATTATCAACCGCAACTTGTTGTGCTATCCCAATTCATACAACAAACAAAACAAATCAACTAATCAATTAAAGAATCTATTAAAAATCAGTGAGACTTTTCCCACCTGAGTTTAGATGCGTGGATCCTTCGCGTGTTGAATGCTCTGTTGTCGGAATGGGCGCCATCATCTTTGCCCCGGATGTGGACATATTCCTCCGAGCATTGTTTGTCCATATGTACTTGAGTTTTGTTGGACTAACCATCAGCTTAATGACAAATTCCCCACGCGCCCTTTTTGTCCAATATCCTTGTTAAGCGTCCCCATAGAAATCTTTGTCCAAATTTGTTTTCCTCTCACTCAGTGCAGCATACAGTTATATACTGCCCTCGTGTACATAACTGGTTGCCTAGCAATCGTGGCGTCGTACTATTTATGATGCTGATCTTGACCCACACGTACAGAGTGATAGCGTATCAGATGTCGAGATTGACTACCTTATACTTGAACATAACTTTGGTGCCACCGAAGGATACGCCATGTTGCATTTGCATTTGATAATCAATTGGTCTTTCTGTTTATTTATTAACCAATCAACATTATTTATTCGAACTAAAACCTCAGAGACCAAAGCCTCATTTCAAGTGAAAAAAAATTGAAGAGCAGACTGTGATAGCTCAGATCAGCACACAGTTCTCAACAGGTGGGCAGCTCTTAAAAGGTACCTCATCTAAATACTAGTAACGCATAAATTAAATAAATTAAAATAAATTCCCGCAGTGTTATTGTTGTCATCGATATACGGAGTATGCTTAAATTACAATGAATGGAAACATCACCTCTAGAGAAAATAAGCGAAAACAACATCGGAAATGCAAAATCCAAATTCTGCAGCCGCATCAACGGGCTGCTTTCTAATTTCGGGCACTGTTCTTTAGGCACTATTCAACACTTGTTCTCCTCCTACTGCACATCTCATTACGGTGGTCCTCTTTGGAATTTCGATGCACTTGATGGATTTGCTGCTATCTGGAGGAAAAGCATCAGGCGCCTATTAAGGCTACCTCACCGCACACACTCACTTTATTGCACCATTGTTAAACAAACCCGATCTACTCACCCAGTTACGGCTAAGATTTGCCAAGTTTTTGTGTTCTTGTTACAATAGCACTAATCCTGTTGTATCAACTGATATTAACATATGAAATGCCTGAAACAACCATCGAGGTGACCAAAAGAACTGATACCCCATGGTACAACGCAGAGCTACGTCATCTAAAGACTGAGTGCAGGCGCTTAGAAAGGAAATGGCGACGCACACAGCTGAAAATCGACCAGGAGATCTATCGAAAAAAATGCCGGTGTCTGCGGAGACTTCGAGATCGCACTAAAATGACCTATATATCATCAAAGCTACAGAATGTCACTTCCACCAAAGACACGTACAACATCTTGAATCAGCTCCTGCACAAACAGTCCTCCTCACCATTCCCACGGCATGACGACGAAATCGAACTGGCAGAAATGTTTTCCAGTTTTTTCAGTGAAAAGATCGAACGTGTGAGAAGTGCGATTGGTGCTCATCCTGATCCTGATGTTACAATCGAACATCATTTGAGCACTGAAATCACTCCTCTGACCTCTTTCCGTCCAGTTTCGCGGGACTGGATTTCTAAGACGTTATCTTCCACAACCCCCAAGTCCTGCAATCTAGACCCGATTCCAACGGCACTGCTCAGGAAGTGCCCATCAGCTGTGCCCCTTCTTTGCTTCACAATCAACTGGTCTCTCGCGAATTCCACCATGCCAGACAGCCACAAGACCGCTCACGTGCGACCTCGCCTGAAAAAGACTTCCCTTGACCATGATCAGCTGAAAAACTATAGGCCGGTATCTAACCTCTCCTTTATTTCCAAGATGACGGAAAAAGCTATAGTTGCTCAGCTCAAAGACCATTGCTTCGTCAACAACATCGATGTCCAAATGCAATCTGCATACAGAGCTGGACACTCAACAGAGACTGCCATGGTGCGCGTCCAGAATGACCTGTTGGATGCTGTGGACAGGGACGGCGGTGCAATACTTGTACTGCTTGACCTCTCCGCAGCGTTCGACACGCTTGACCACCCGCTCATTCTGCATGCTCTCAAGTACAACATCGGTGTGACTGATTCAGCCCTCAAATGGTTTGAATCGTACCTCACAAACAGGAAACAGCTTGTGACAATCGGCAGCCAAACATCGGATACAAAGAATCTTGTGTACGAAGTTCCACAAGGCTCCGTGTTGGGGCCCATCCTCTTCACGATGTACACCCGCCCTCTCAGTAACATAATCTCGAACTGTGGCATGAACCACCACCTCTACGCTGATGACACCCAGCTGTACATTGCAGTCAACGTTCGCTCGCGAACATCAGTGTCTTTAGTGAAAGAAAGCATCCAGGAATGTAGCAACCAAGTTCACCGTTGGATGACTGCCAACTTTCTCAAAGTCAATGAAGAGAAAACTGAGGTACTTGTCATCACGAAACCCTCGCTGACTGAGATCGCACCCTCTTCGTTCAACATCATTGGAGAGACAATCACATCTAGTGCATCAGTCAGGAATCTTGGAGTCATGCTCGATAACAAGTTAAGCATGGCCGATCAAGTGAGAAACATCTGCCAAAAGTCATTCTTTCATCTCCACATGATTCGTAAGATCCGAAATTTCATTACTGAAGACGCCGCTCGACAACTTGTTCACGCCAATGTTATGAGCTACATTGACTATTGTAACGCTTTGCTAGCAGGATCTCCATCTTACCTGATCGACAGACTCCAGCACATACAGAACTGTGCAGCCCGCCTAGTGAAATGTGCAGATAGACACTCGCCATCCCTCCCTCTGCTGAAAGAACTACATTGGCTCATCTTCAATCATATGGCTACCGAACATTCGCCCATCAAGCACCCATCCTTTGGAACCGAGTACCTTCCAACCTACAGAACCAGCAATCGCTTGATGCTTTTAAAGCCCAACTTAAGACTTACTATTTTAACATGGCATTTTCTAGTATTTAATGATTTTCCTTTTTACCTCTGTTTGTACAGCGCATTTGAATGTTCTTTGATATTGCTGAAAATGCGTTTTAAATGTAATAAATGAAATGAAATGAAATGAAAATCAACTGCTGCACGCTCACGTTCAATAGCCATTCAAATGTAGCCAATAATCTAAGAAACATCATGTCCATCCTAAATCTTAACTATGAAACTCTAACGACTCTGCTAACATCCAACACTTTTTACAGCCAACTTAATAGTCTTAAATCATAAAAGTCTTCTTACTGGGTATCTTCACAAAGCTCAAAATGATATAACATATGCAATCAAAAAAACATGGTTGATGACAGTGTCAGTAACAGATGAAAGCCAGCACAACGGGCCTAGTTAAAAATACTAATGATATTAAATGAACAGAAAATAAACACCTGCACAAAAAAAAAAAAAAAAAAAAAAAAAAAAAAAATTATTTGTCGAAATCCACAAATCTAAGCATTTCCATTCGATGTGGGTCCCGATCGAGATGCTCCAGAATCGACTTTGCATCAAATATGAGACTGCATTTGCTGTACATTTGCTGAATCCCTATATGCACTTTCTCATTGAGTGTTGCAGAGTTTGCTGGGATATTGCAGGCCTGGAATAAAGTTGGCTGAGCCATCTGTTGACACATGTTGATCTGAGAAAAGACATACAGCCGTAAGAGAAAATTCATTAATGAAGAATGTATTCATCATTTCTATTTCTATTGAATTGATAAATGATACTGATAAAAGACAATTCACACACAGGGTGTATGCATAATTATTTATAATTGCATGGATTTTTTGTTTCCTTCGATGTTTTGTTGTAAATGTGAATTTAGTTATTTCCTTATTTAAAATCAGTTAATCAGTTAATTAGTCAGCAGATATTGATCGCATTTACTTACACAATGTTGTGAGGAACAGCCTGATAATAATAACATGATGGACAACACATAACTCTGAAGGATAATGACCAGGAAATGTTGAATATAAAGTGATGTCAAAGTGAAAATAAGAATCGCCAACACTGTCACTTCTCTGAGTTCTCTCTCCTTTGTTATTGGTTCAAATCTGTTTGGTAAGATTACCAGAAGATCGGCCCCACTGTATCCGTTTTCATTCCTGCTCTCATTCTCGATATGCGCATCCATTTATGATCAAATGTAGAGTGGACTGCTGTTGCACAGATCTCTCGGCATGCAAAAACCTATGATGTCGCTGTGAGAGAATACGCATCACCGGTCACCTCACGAATCGTGAATATTCATGAGCTCGCATTTGGACGTCGTTAACGCTGTGGCTCGTGCACGCAGAGATGTTGGAGTAACGAAATTCGAAATTTGAGGCGTTATGTAATAAATTGGTGGTAAAAAGTTGTAACCAAATGATGCTGATGCGACCTCTTTAACATTGTAAGTCACTCTAGTAGTTCTGTGTAGGTGACTCTCGACAATCTTTAATATCATTTTATCATGTAAAATGTAGACCTGACACCAAATAAGTCAATTATAGAAATACTGGCCTACATTTTATCTGTACATGAATGTTGTTTGATTCAAGTAATAGCCACCAATAAGCAAGATATATGCTAAATTATTTTATGACCATATTTGGAAACTCACAGATTTTTACACGAAAAATGGTGTGCAATGAATTATTAGTATAGATCAATCAGACACAAAGGGCAATGCTTTGTGTTAAATTGACTGTAATGTTTGGACATCATGTCTTATATGGCGAAAAAAACCGAAAATACGCCATAGCGACACAATCATGTCATGATTATGTACTAGTATATATTCCAGGTTTCAACCAGCGTTGGCAATACGAAGCACAACGCAATATGCTTATGTAATTTATTGACTGCAGAGCCCCGCGCGATGACAGCAGTTTCACTATGGCAAGAGGTCCTCGCACCAGCCAGGTTGGAATGCGCCGTCTGGGTTTGCAATGTGGAACATGAACTCCTTGGCCATTGGGTTCTCATATTTCTGGAGGGATGCAACCAGTGAGCATCTATGACGCCATCAGCAAACTAACCTGGTAAGTAGTGGCCAACTGCGTTTGCACAAATGTGATCAGCTTATGCAGTGCCTCCTGGTGCTCTGGTTCATCCGAGGTGGACAGGTCGTACGTCTCATAGGGATCCTCTGTCAGGGAGAATGCTCATCAAAGTCATGCTTCTTATAAATATATATACTCACTTATGAGATCGAACAATCTCATGAAGCCAGTTCCTCGTTCAATGTCATCAACAGACACGGTTAGCTCAGCCAGCAGTCGGTTCATGACCTTCTGGTCGTCTTCTGGGTAGGTAAATCTACCTGCGCGTTTTTCACGCGTGGTTAGACTTTTGTAGATGACTTTGAATTCTTCCACTTTGGCCAGGTATGTCGTAGTCAAACCATATCCGTCGTTTTGGCCAGGGAAGCCCCACAGTAATTTGTATCGCTCGTCTCTGATAACCAGGTAAATTATGTATGTCATATGACTTAATTTTATCATCCAACCTGACGGCTATCTGACCACTACTAGGCAAACCAAATTGGCTCTCCATATCGAGGTTGTAAACCATGTCTTTTCTTTCGGATTTCCTAGCATCCGTGACCATTGCTACCTGGTTTATCCCATCAATACCTTCAGCTGT
>KB309561.1:0-32733 GCA_000328365.1 Capitella teleta
GATACGATACGATACGATACGATACGATACGATACGATACGATACGATACGATACGATACGATACGATACGATACGATACGATACGATACGATACGATACGATACGATACGATACGATACGATACGATACGATACGATACGATACGATACGATACGATACGATACGATACGATACGATACGATACGATACGATACGATACGATACGATACGATACGATACCACACGACACGATACGATACGACACGATACGATACGATACGTACGATACGATACGATACGATACGATACGATACGATACGATACGATACGATACGATACGATACGACACGATACGATACGTACGATACGATACGATACGATACGATACGATACGATACGATACGATACGATACGATACGATACGATACGATACGATACGATACGATACGATACGATACGATACGATATGAGTAATCGGTGCTAAATAAGTTTCACATTATCAATCAGCGACTAGAGGCTCACATTGACACGAATTTTAGCCATGTACGACAATTATGTACGACAAAGAATCGCTAATGATGGCACTGACTAATTACGGGTTACACAGTTTATAACATGGCTCAGAGCAAGAAAGTAACCTGCCGAGCTACCAACATAAATAGAGGGAGTCTTATCTGTGAATGCCAGTGTTTTTCTTACGAAGAAAAAAAAAAAATATATATATACGATATATACACGATATATATACGATATATACACGATATATATACGATATATATACGATATATCGTATATATATCACACATTATATATATATATACGATATATATACGATATATCGTATATATATCACACATTATATATATATATATATATATACGAATATGAATTATGTATTTATTTTTAGGGGGGAAAAAGAGCAGAAAGAACAAAAGAATAATAATTAAACAAGTAGAATAAGATAAAAAGAAGAAAAAGTTAATTAAAACAAGGTTCTTTGAGAAACATATTAAATTCACAAGTTGTCCAACCGTTATTAATTAATCCGTTGCAATCTCGCAAACGGATTAAATCTCTGATGACGCCACCAAGACTTTGCATGGCGTCATCTACAAAAAATAATTGCCGCGTTAATGCGGTAAAATTATACTTGGGGATCCGAAACTTTGGTATCCCAAGCTTTGAACATAAACAAGAAACATTGAAACTAAAAACAGATAGGCTTCTTGATAAAACAGAGGAAAGACAGGAACGAGTAAATATATTAACACTTTTAACAATGCCCTGTAAAAACTTAGCAAATCGGTTCAAAATTGATTAATGAAAGGAACATCTTGACAGATAATATTAATGAGATCACAATGCGTCCGTCTTGGAAGATTAAATAGGCGGCGTAAACACTTTCGCCAACATAAATGTATCTTCTCGATATTTGAGCCATATATATATTAATGCCACAACTGGCAACCGTATAAAGGCATACAATATGTTTTAAAAAGACGGTATTTGTCCTCAATATCAACACAAGGAAATAATGTACATAGAGAATTACATTGCATAACCATTTCACGATTACATTTTTAAACTTTAATACAATCAGAATTAACTCCAACTGAATTACCAAGGTGGATGGCATTATCTACCGAGTGGGCAATCGCCCCCATGCATGAAATGGTAATAGGTATGTGACCTTGTTTATTAATAGCGACAAGTTGACTTTTGGCACCATTAAACTTAATATCTAAATCCCTTGCCACGGTGTTGACCTCTTGCAACATAACTTAAATAGCATGTTTTGTGGGAGCAAGCAAAGTGAGGTCATCAGCATAACTTATAGCACTGCTGTAATGACCGTTTATATGACAACCGAGTCGTTTTTCTTTCAATTTTTCAAAGACGAAATCGACATAAACATTAAAAGGGGTCGGTGAAAGCACTCCCCCTGCTTGACTCCGTTGGTGACTTCAAATGGTTCTGGGGCCGATTCCAGAAAAAAACTTAACTTTGGGACTTAAGTTAAGTCCTCCAAGGGTTAAGTTAAGTTTTCAAGTTAAGCCGATTCCGCAAACGCATTTTTGCTTAACTTAAGTAGCGTAAATCGGATTGGCTATCTGCCAAGGAATGTATAAGACATGGCGAGACATTTGATCAGTGGTAAACGTACTTTACAACATGACTTTCATGAATTGTTTATGATTTTTCTAAAACTTCATCGAAAACGAAAGCATCACAAACGCGAAATGCGAGTGTATAGCGTCGTTGATTCCTAATCATAACGCAACAAGTGCTATTTTTCCCGCTTTACAGTCATAACGTTTTTTGTTTTGTTTTTTTCATAACGCTTTTTTTTTTCCCCTCCATAACGCCTTCCAGAGCATTGCTCCTGTCTGGAAGGCTCCTTCTTGGTGTTGACACCATAGCATTATTCCGGCGTCTTCTGATCGGCGCCATCTTGAATTCACTAAGTTTGATTTATATCCGGTCGAGAGGTCACTTAAGTTTTGTAGAGTCTAGAGAACTTAAGTTTGTTTCTGGAATCGTTTTAGTCAACTTAACTCGTCCTGAATTTAGTTTTACCACTTAAGTTTCTTTCGGGAATCGGCCCCTGATGTATGGTCGGATCATTTAACGCGTACTCTCTGCTGAGTATAAGAATAAGCAAGAAATCAACAGATCAACGAGCACATACCCTTGGCACTCAGGGCACGGAATAGCTTGACGTAGTTAACCCTTGTATATCAATCCCAATTAAGATCCATTTATACAATTTTACACGAAATCACAGTTATACCTTCGCCATTCCTCCATCCATGTGATGCTATAACATTATTTATCATTTCATAATATATACGTAATTAATTTTCTGATTGCCTTTTTCGCTCTGTTCAACCAAATAAGCAAGATTGCATGTCACACTAGTCGCACCAGAATGAATCAATCGCTCCAGCATACATTCGCCCCTGTGTAATCGATGAAATGTAATCATTATAATTGGCTGCAATGAAAAAAAAAATATAGATTGATTATTTATTACGATTATCCTTTTCATTCATTGTTTTATCATTGTGCTCATAGCATCGTTGCTGCATGGATATACATCGCCCATATTGCTTAGCAACCGCTTTGAGCATCGGAATGTCCGTTGCCATGGCAATGACCACCGCACGCAGCGTTATGATTATATCACGATTCACCACTTTCGCCCTGGAATGCAGGCGCTCTGCGGTGAAAGACAATCAACAGCTTCACATGGATTACCTTTGAGAACCCACACCCCTTGCGGCGCCATTGTGTAGCGATTACGTAACACTCGTTTCCGTGTACATGTATTAACACGCGAGGTGTTAGTATCAATATTTGTTGGGGGATTCACGATACTGAAGTCGTATAACAACCATTTGGGTGGCGGCAATTGGGATCGTGAACCCAGAAATAAAGCATGGGAAGATGGGGGTGTTCGTTATTTTGAATTTGGATATATCACATACTGATAATGCATGAATAACACAAATGAGACAAGACGCGATTTCGAATCCACATTCGTACACTTGTATTGCATGTATGTCTGTTGGTGTGTTGCTATATCACAACACACACAAGTACTCCATGCGCGACACAAGAATATTACTCAGGCGGAGAAGGGAATGCCAGTATTTAATAATTATAATAATAGTAATAATAATTTAAACCACAGCACATGCAATTAAACAATGGAAATTCAAAAAGCTGATGGTAACATATTTTTTAAGTCACCGACAAGTGAGTTTATGCATACAATAGAGTGAGAGGAATATTCGATAAAAGGGAGATACAATATCAAATTATACATAAGAATAAAACTAGAACAAAAATAACGGATTAGTTCTGAATATAATTAGTAGAAAGAAGAGAAGGGACCAGGTGACGAGTTTGCTCTGCATATATTGCTGATCTCATACATGCGATAGTTTGTCAAGAGCTAAGGCGCAAACAACAAGCAATGCATAAAACGATAATTTTCGGCGAATTCTTCCCTTCAATTTTTCAACTAGGCCAACAATATCCCCCCAAAACCTAGAAAAGAGGTAAAATGTAACGTAGGTCAATTATTAAGTGTTGTTTATCTTACATATCAAGGATCACAATGACAACTAAGGTTATCCAGATCCAACTGGTGGCTGTTCTCTTCTTTTGCGGTTGTCGAGAATGGGCTTTCAGGGTTTTGCTGCAGGTGATTTGTAGGAATCAACTGATATTTACCCCATGCATGATTTACGTACTTGCTAGGTTGATCAACGTGTTCTTCTGCCTTTGGTATTGACCCATCCTATGAATATTGAGATGCACTATGAATGGAATCTGAAGCCATTGTTGGTACTACTACTCACTCGTTCTACATTGGAGTAATATGATTCATGCCTTTTTTCATTGATGACTGCGACATTTTCCACCTTCCAATTGTCCGTAATGATGTCTGGAAGTGGAGTTGGGAATGCGTAGATTGTGATCTGTAATTTTAATGTTTCCAATATACCTGTCATTTGGGCGATGTCTACTGGTTCACTTGTATCAACCACGAGGAATGTTGCGTTGTACACAAATGCACTGGTTCGATTCACCTGTATACATGTACATTTGCAGTTTATTAATTTGTATTGATAAAGAACAATAATTATAAACAGATAATAAAAATGTTATAATGAACTATTACCCAGAATGACACCGCATTTGTTTCCTTGGATGTGACAGAATCTAATTAATGTATACTACACATAATTATAACAATATTACACAAACAACTATAACATATTAATATCAATATATAGATGATAAAAACACACCTCTGATACCGATACTGTCCAATATCCCACTTCTCTGATAGAACACGGTATCTCAAAGTGAAAGAAAATATGTCTATGTTCCTGTAAACATCAATTGATGATTCAATAAAATAATTAAAAATAATTGTGTACGGATAATTGCTTGACCTACCGGTACTGGATTTTCCTTGCCATGAGTGTGCTCTACCACACGTGTTTTTCGACATTCAACGATGCCTCCTGGTGACAGTAAAAGGATTTCAAATTCAAGCAAAGACCGAACTTTATTGCCAATCGTCTGGTTAACTAGTCGCGCCGGTATCAGTTCAGATTTTAATCCTGTACAGATAAATGTGGGATTATGTATAAACGTGTTATTTCAGGCATTCACCTGAACATGACAGAGTGGTATTCGCCATGTCTAATCCAATGGCAAGATGCAGTGTGTCTGAATACGGATCGTGTGGAACGGAATACGCAAAATTCATCAAATCCCTGGATGCAGAGAGATAAAGAAAAGACTTTCACGGGTACACGATAGTTTATAGAGTATTCACCTGTTGGATGGCGTCGAGGAGACGTACAGCACTCTGAGGTCACCGTCACAAAAACACTGGTGTCGCAATGGATGGCGGGGAGCCTGTAATGATTCAGGTAAAGTGGAATCATATCGTGGCAACATTTACAGATATAGATAAGATGTGATTATAGATTATGATTTGAATCGTTGCTTCGTTCCCGTGTCTTACGGTGGCAGTTGAGAATAATTTAAAACTGAATTAATTATTAGCTGACCATAAGGGCTCTTGCGTTCAACTTCTGACCATGGGCGTCAATCTGAAATAGTTTATGGGCTTCAGTAATATTCAGAATATCAAACATCGATATCGACTGACCACTTCAAATTCAATTATGTAAAAAAACTCGTGTAGACGGTTGAAATTAGCTCGCTGCAACCAATAGCATCCCGGATCTGCGCTCTGGAGGCGGGGTAGAGACCGGAAGTTCCTCATTTGAATCATTTTGAATTCCATCGAATATTTGGCAGCCATTTTATTCAGCGCAATCTTGATTAGTAACCTGCAGAATTTAAGGCGCATCATATGGGGTTACTGTTGATTAATTTATATATTACTCCATAATTGCAGCTGGGGTTTGTTCTCTCAAGTATGCGCCAAACTCATCATTTAGGATTATATTCAGGACCTCCTTTCTGGCAATGTCTTCCGGGTCTGCAGAAAACTTTCTCGAGAAAAAAGTGTGGTGTGACTGGTCTTTCAGACTTGTGACATCCTGTGGGTACAATATCCCTGGTCCCTGGTACACAAATACCACAAAATTAAGTTATAAATTGTCAAAATTGTGCAGCTAACCCGTCCACAAGAGTCAGCATGAAGCGTGTGGCGACATAGGCCGTCGATGTTTTCTCCGACGAATGGCTTACTCCAGTAAAGCTTCCAATGGTGTACATATTGGCTATGAATTAAACAGTCAACTAATTATCATATATCAATGGCACTAACCGCAGAGAAGAGTTGATGTGTGTTAGTGTTGCAAGGAATGCTTCGTCTGGAATGAATGTGGTTTGCAGAAACCACTGCATCTTATCAAAGAGTTCGTCTCGTGGTCGCTCTAAGATGGCGCTAATGAAATTCCTGAGGTCATTCACGCATTTTGCGTGATGTAAAATAGGTATTAACTTTTTTTTACCAAATTTACCTTGCATAGATTGACCAAGATGTGGCGGCATAAGATTTCAAGTTGCTAGGAGAACGCCTACTTCCTAAACTGTGAGTAAACCCTTCGCAAGTTAACCTAAAATATGGTTAGTCAACGACTTATATAAATCATCAAAATAGCCAAACCAAATATTATCCCTTGCATAATTCCATTTGCTGAATTCCTCATTGATGTCATAAAACCCGAGGAAGCTGTGCCCTAAATATAGGACATTAATTGATATAAAAAAGCGAGTATAAAGACCTCTGTAAGGAGCAAGGGCAAGCATCATGTCCCCAACAGTCCGAACGGGAAGATCTGAGCCACTTATCACGATAGCGTGGTCCCAATGCCCTAGCCTCAGCAACCATTCCATGCCCTAAGGATAGTTACCAAGGCATTAAATGAATGGAAATTGAACGACCAACCTCTAATATTGCCCTCAAAATATCGTAGGAACCCCAGGCTGTCGTAAAGGACCTGGTGAATGAAAAATTAGATCAGTTAAATGCAGGTACACGGACTGTTTTGAAATGTTACTGGTCTTTTGGAATGATATGGATGTTATCAACCTGGATGGATGATAGGATGTATTCAAGCTCCTGTTTTGAAACAAAGGGAACAAAGCATATTGCAGACACCCACAAACAACAATGTTCCTCGTACCTCTCTGACGTCACCTTGCTTGAAATCAACATGAATGACGTAATAGTTCAATGGGGAATAGATTGCGTTCAAAAGTTGGGCCTTAAAAACTTCTTGTTGACATAGGTTAGATTTGCGACAATGCTACTCACCACAGCCTGAGCACCATGATGCATCAATATTATGAAGCCAATGCGGGAAGGTATAACAGAGGCGTCATCATCGGAAAGTACTGCGGTAACCAAGAAGCAAGATGTATAGAATTTGATGTGTTATATCACTCATATGATGCATACATTTGTTGTAATTGGATGGATCTGGGCGATGACCAGGAGTTGGAAGTGAATGTTTACTCCAGTTGTTATAAACTAAAGAATCATCAGCATTCTGAAATATCCAATTTATTTTAAAAATATTCATAATAATCATCATAAGTTATTGCTGAAAATTTCAACTCCCGATTGTAACAATAAAGAAGTATAACAAGAGTGAATAAACATTGGAAAATATGAAAACAAGAGAAAAACATGAACCAATCCTGATATGTATATACTGGATTTAGTTGACAAGTACTTAACAAATTCTAAAGGTAAATAATTATGTTAATTAACCTGAACCCATGGTGGGATACACTCTCCGCTTGGGTGAAATTGATAAGCACAAAAAGTCTGCATTAACTTTCTTTTGCACTCTGAACCACGGATTCTGTTGGTTAGAAAGGATTGCAGTCGCTCAAAAACATTCTTTCAATCACTTACTTGGCTAATTTGAACCATAGCTCATTCGATGAATTATCTTTATTGGATGGAGTGGCCGTGCAGTTACCACGGTATCTGTATAAAAAAATGGGTACATTCAATTTGAAAATAAATATCGTCAGCACCTACCCCGAAGCAAAGGCTCTGCTGACGTCTGGACATTTCACGTCAAAGATTTCTGACTCTTTGTTGACCACCGGGTGGATCTGGGTGGACTCATATTGCCGAAGAGGGATCTCCAGTTTGGAATCGTATTTCAGGTACACCACCTCCTCATACAGCTTCTCTGCTCCATGAGGAGCATGCCTAGTTGGAAAGGCCGCGTCCTGCTCACACACAACGTTCATATCGAGCTGCTTCCTGAAGAGAGGGACTGGATCTCCCCGACAGAACTCTGTACTTAGATGAAACACACATGCTTGGTACCCAAGGCACATGAGCAGAGTGGGACATGGTCCAAAGTCAGACTCAGCCACCTGGATATCCAGGGACTGGTTCCGTTGGCGTCGTTCATAATTGTCTCGAGCGGATTTTAACACATCTTCCCAATCCTGCCGAGGCTTGCTTGGACTGAGGAAATATTCTCGTTTGTCTATCTTTGATGACACGAAGTGGATGTTTGGGCCTGGGGAACTATGAATGGTCGATTGCTGCCGATTGCTCTCTCGTATGTGGTCATGCTCAAGCGTGTTTGCTTTGGTTGTTTGTCTTTTCTTTGCTCGATTAGATTTCTGTCGCCTCTCCGTTTCAATCAGCCGCACAAGGAATTCTTCGTCGCGACTACTCTTGGGCAGATCGATTGTTCTATCCTCTTTATATTTCAGCAGAACATCATCCAACTGAAGTAGCTTTGCTATGTCTGGATCCCACAGGAATTCAGACTTGTTCTTATCCACAATCGCAGTGCGGTTGAAGGCGTATGAAATGCTTGATATGAAATAACCTTTAGGGCATACAACGTTTGTCCATGGAAGATTTTCCGGAGAGGATAAGTTAAATGAAATCCTTTGATAACTGTCACGACTTGAATGTAACTCTTTTTGCTCAGCAGTCTGTCCCCTTGACGACGTCAACATACTAAGCAAAAGCGCAAGGGCTAGGTAAATATCCATCTGTAAGAAAGGTTACGACGATTTTATTTTGAACCCAAATAAACCGTTTGATAGTGTTGCTTGCTTTTGTTGATATGTTGTGGTGTCATTTATTATTTGTGAATGAGCTGATACGCGTAATCACTAATAAGTGAAACATGTGCTTAGGTGCGAGGGAAACGCGGCGATCTATGAAATGTCAATGATTTATTCATTAATGCTTGGGTCTACAACGATCTTATGTATAGTTAAAAGTCTATTCTTTTAATTTTCAATCCGTTTGAGAACCACAAAATTGTTTTTCCCAATATTATTCAATCTACAATCTTGCCGACCAATCCAGACGCCCTCACTGCTCCCAGATCTCACCTGCATGATTGCCTAGAAAACGCTGTCATTGGCTGGTAAAATGCAAGATGCTAAAAACCAGATTTGTTGCTGCAATCCTGATGCAATAAGAGTTGGCGGTGGGATCTATTATCACAGCTTCTTATGTTGAACACTGACTGTTGTGCACGTTAATCTTCTTAAGCGATTTAACAATTGATGACTAAATTCCGTGGCAAAATGAACATCTTGCACCCATAACAACATTTCCATCCAGTCATGCGTGAGTACGCAGATTTATTGCACCTTTAATGTGCGGTTGCGTTTCTTCTGTACGTCTGAGAATATAACTCACATGAAATGATAATGATTTAGTAAACCAAACAAACCGCTTCTGCCGGGTGGATTAGACGATTGTGCGTTGTGAATAGCTCCTTACATATAGCATGTGCAATACTCTAAACACACACAAGATCTATTGATGGTTTTCGCATAAAAGAACTCACAATTCAGCGCCACTTAGAGGAACGCCTCTCTCAGAATTTCACTGATTTTCTTAGGTTCAGGGTAGTTTTACAATCCGTCTCTGATTGACTACATCATAATAAAATAACTATTCTCTTGATGTTATCCATGTTCACTGCTCTTTGACTGATCATGCTGCCCCATAGGAGTTCTAAAATTTCTCACGCGTGTCACGATTCGTTATTATATAAGATCATGACCCTTGGACTGATGCCCAGTGAACCGCTCATTACATTTTTAGCCCGTCTACGACCAAGCACTTTATTTTTGTTATTAAATTTTTATGACACAAATTAAATTATATCAAAAATTAAATCTTCTCGAGTACAACAAATCGTCATTGGTTATACAAGTGTGTGACGCAACCAATTATACGTTTTATTACACCATCGCCGGCAGCTTAAAGGCATCGTCTGTTTTGCTTGTGCGATCGCATGCATCATGCATCATGCTTCTACAACTGATAAATAGTGTTTTAATTATTATTTGTTTCACTTGTTTATGCATGCATGAAGCTTTATATCTAAATGCAAAAAAAAAAACAAAACAAAAAAAAAACAAAAAAAAAAAAAAAAAAAAAAAACACAATGAAAGAAAACTTTCGAATGGTGTGAACTGTACTTTTTTTTTTAACCCAGGTCCAAGCACAATAATGCAATATCTTATACTGAGCACTTACCTCAACAACAGTGCAGTACTAAATGATGACAGGAAGTGAATGCCTGCCGTGTTTTTCTTTGGGTTTAGCCTTCATTATTCATCAACAGGTTTATTGATCTCTCAATTATTGACTTTAACTCTGTTCGTTCACCTGCTGGATGTCAACAGAGTCAGTGTGACCAGCAAAGTATCCTCAGCTTACTGAATCAATTCACCTGCCAATTTTATTGAAGACACCGGGGAATTTGTTTAATCATTAAACATAGACTGTTGGGTTAGAATGAGCGATAGACTTATGCTGTTAATAGCTTGGTTAACTTGAGTATTGTTGACTTGTGTGATACTGGTCGCTTGTGTCCAGACTTCATCCGATTTGTTATCATATAATATTATCTCAACCATGTTGTAAAATCAGTATTTTCGTAATACGTAATATTAAATTTCATAATTATACAGTTCCATTTCATCATTTGCGACTGCAGCGGAATGGAATATTCGGGTGAAGTGAAATGTTGTCGTATTTGTGGACGAGAGCAGTTTATATTACAACGCTGCCACCAGAGGAAAATCTCGAAATAATTAAGCACCCCTCGCTATTAGACAATACTCAGAATTGAATTATTCATCACCACAGTTAGCCCCAGCTTGACGCTCTGCCATGCCAACTGTGTGACCTGGCAGCTAGACAGCATTGAATGTCACTTTGTTGAAATCAATTAGCACTATCCTGACCTTACCGCCCCTACATGGATCCCTAATGGATCCCCTATGTTACCCCTATGGTATATCTAACATCATACAGACTGAAATAAATTGCGCGGCACTTTGTACACCTTCATAATTGTCCCCCTAATGTGCCCCATCAAACCATGCTATCAAATTTGCACACGTAAGGTATTCACGGTTCCCTCTACTCATGGAGATCAGACTTCCTTTAAGATCGACACCCGTAAACAGTTGTACACTCTGAGATACCTCAGACCTATTTGATTTCTTGTTGTATCTTTACGGCTTTACTTTACCCCCTCTACTATATACATGTATGTTGTTGGACAGTAAGTTTATTAGCAATAAGCTATATCTACACTCTCTTTCTCTCTCGGACTCTTTAATCTTGCTTCTCATCTTTTCTAGAAAACAAATTAAACATACAACAAATATAATAAAACATAAACTATTTAACTTTATTGACGATGGCATGTATCCATTATGATACATGTAGTCATATATCATATTGTGATGGCAAGGAATCCAACACAATCTGCAAAACTAGGGCGCACATCACAAATAGAAAATAAAATCGAATTTTTGCTTTGTTAAATACTCTATTCTTCAGCGTCCGTAATAAAGAAACCAACTCCGGTTGGAAGCTGGGAATAGAAGTATCTTCAGATTATGATTACATAATCAGAAATTCAGACTTACACGTCAAGCATGATGATTCCAAATAGCGTCGGCCAAATAAGATTGGGACAAGCCGAAACTAACTCCTGCTTGATTGGTGGTTGGTCTGAATGAGTGGCATTGCTGGAATTCAGATTCATTGTTGAGTAAATTGTTTATCTTAAAAAAAATCTCACTTCTCGTGATAGGCATCAATATCCCTCTGAGATCCAACAGCTTTGAATAAACTATCCAAGTCAGTCTGTAATAAGGAAGAATACCAGTCAGCATAAATAATACAATTCCAAAGAAAATTTACGAAAAACATGTAATAATAATGTAATAATTAATTCTCATTTGCTTTATGCTCAAATCAACCATTTAACACGTACCATTTCACCGCCATTGTAGAAAGCATTTTCTTTGGCGCCGTCCAGAATAGCGACACTCTCCACACTCCAATGTTGACTAAATGAATCTGCAAAACGATGATTTGGTTATAAATATTAATCAGCAAAATATAATGAAAACTTACCAGTGGGAAAGAAGTTCGCTTCTGAATGGGATTTTCTTGGCTTAGCCACAAGTAATGTCACGTTATACAAAAAGGCATCTTCCTTATCAGTCTGTAAAATGTATGAAAATAATATTAATATATATATCATTTACATGTTACACAGTTAACATGACAGTAATTTCGTCAGGTGAGAGAAAAGTACATGGTACATTCTTAAAAGATCAGCAATAATAGAGGCATGTGCTAAATTCTCGGTGTTTAAATCGTGCAACCAGTGAAGGAAAAATGAATTCTTAAGTGAGTTTCTCTCGGTGAGCAGGTATAAGTGCGATTTTGAACAATAAACAATATACAATATAACAACAATACACACAATTACCGTGAAATACTGAAAAAAAAAAATTAGGTTCTACCGGTGTATTTACTTTTTGACAATGGGTGAAATTTGTGAATATTATTTTGTAAAGTTCATAAAATTTGTTTACCTCAGATAACGAAACAGTCCAATAGCCTTCTTGCCGTATGATACATTGCACTTGGAGGTTACTGATGAAATACTCCTTGCTCTACAAGAAAATTTAGCTTTCGAATAAAAAAGACATTTAGATATTCCTACTGACCGGGCGGTCGAGTTTTGCAATGGGATGCCGGATGGTGTAATTTCTCCTTTGGCATGCCAGGTCTTCGCGAGGGTTGTAAATCTTGACATCAACACTGAGAACCAACCAGGTGTCGTTGTTTACGGTCTGATTGGACAACAAAGCGGGCGTCAAGTGGGTTTCCACACCTGTTTTCCCCAAAGAAATCTTGCCATTAAAGACCTGAATGTTAATCGTTACCTGAGCAGGGTCTGTGTATATTTGGTGGGGTTAATACTATCTGAACTGATATGCCATCCGAAGGTGAATCAAAGGGAAGGGAATTGGCTGCCAGGTGGATTGGTCTGTGCAAAACAATGAGGTAGCACAGAGATTTCGCTAATAAGTCATTACCTGTCTGCTGGTGATGTTGATAAGTAAATCATCCTGATATCTCCAATGTCAAAGCAGCGATGGCGCAATGGCTGCTTTGGGGCCTGTGAAAGACACGTCGCATTATATATTGCATGGTGTATCACAAACTAACCTGTAGTGATCTTGCTGTGAATGTGTTGCTGCTGGGATCGGCCTATAATTATATAGAGAAACCACAACATCAAAGGCCATAGATACTGCGCAGCTCCCACTTGTTCAACTCACAACTAAAAGTTCAACAAAGTAGTAAAACTCGTGTAACTTGTGGAAATTTGCTCTTCGCAGCATGTAACAACATGAATCTGAATCCAGCAGACGGGGCAGGGGGCGCAGGTCTCGGATATCTAACATCTGAAATTCTCGATCGTATTTTGAGCTCAGAGCATCGAATGTTGCTGCCACAAATTTGCTAAATAAAAGCATGAAAAACAAACAAATTATACAGGATCAGTACTCACTTCACCAATGCCTCTGGCAGATGATCTTGCACATAGTGCCCATATTCATCATTGGCAGTCTGACGAAGGACCCGCTTTCGAGCAACGTCTTCGGTGTCCATCGAGTACTTCCTTGAAAAGAAAGTCTGGTGGGCGTGGTCTTGTATTCGCTGGATGTCATCGGAATGGATGACACTTGGACCCTGGTAAGTGCGTCGTTGATGATTGAAGCAGTAATTGTTGTGGACCCACCTGGCCACATGAATCAGCATGCAAAGTGTGCCGACACAAACCATCAATATTTTCGCCATAATAACCCTTCGAAGTGAATATTGACCAATGGTGAGTCCTTGTCCTGGATTAATACAACATTGAAATCCGGGGCGTACACTTAAATGTATAAAATGTATAAAATGGTACTCACTTGAAGTAAGGGTCACTGCGTGCAAGAGTACTGAAATAGCCTTCTTCCGGGATGAATGTAGTCTGCATAAACCATTGCAGTTTATCAAATGTACTTGGTCTTGATCCATTTAGTATTGCATCAACAAACTCACTGAGACAGGACGTACAATAAATCCATGAAAAAATATTCACAGAGAGAGAGAGAAAGAGCAATCAAATGGTAAACACTCAATAAACTGGTAATCACTGGACTCACCGAGCAAATGCCGCCCAGGTGGACATGCCGTATATTTCAGTGTCAAGATGCTGGGACTTATTTCTATTTCCCAGTGAGTGGGTGAAACCATCGCAACTAAACCTGGAGGTATTGAAGCTACAATATGATGTTGACTATGGATATTAGGCCTGACCATAAGCGGTTCGCGGAGGGTCCTCCTTCGTCCTCGAACTTAGCCACGTCGTCTGGATACAGCGCAAAAAAACTGTGACCTAGAAAGGAAAAGCATACATTTGCAACTGGATGACCAAGAAAAGCTCTTTGTGTAACCTCTGTAAGGAGCAAGGGAATGCATCATGTCCTTGACCGAACGAACTGGAAGATCTGATCCGCTGATGACCATGGCATGGTCCCAAATTCCTACTTTCATCAGGTGTTTCATACCCTGGAGAATCGCTCTCAAAATCCAATAGGATCCCCATGAGGTCGTGAAAGATCTGTTTGTGCATTAAGTCAATGACGATAGCTAAATAAGTGTGAGTACCCACTGCTCTTGTGGAATGATGTGAATGTTGTCAGCATTCAGGTAGCCAAGCAATTCTTTCATCTCCTACATGACACGTGATCAAAATATTCGCTTAATCACACACAACACACCTCTCTGACTTCATCCTTTCTGTTGTCAATGTGAACAACGTAGTGATTCAAAGGGGAGTAGATTGAATCCAAGAGTTGAACCTATGGCATCCACATTATTAATAAGGACACAATTATAAAGGTCACAAACCACAGCTGGGGCACTTTGGTGCATGAGTACGAGGAAACCAAGACGGGCGGGAATAACAGCGGCATCTTCATCTTGGATTACTGAAAGGTAGAAATACTTCCTTGAATAATAATTACAAGTACTTAATATCTCACGTTTTTCATGATTAATGAACTCAGGGTGAGGTTCAGGTTCTGGAAGAGTGGCTTCACTCCATCGATTGTGAGCTTCGCTTTCATCATAATACTAAAAACATTATATACTTATTATATTACTGATGATAATTTATAGTCAAAACTAATCAGACCTGAGCCCATGGGGGAATACACTCCCCCTGTGAGTTGAACTGGTATGAACAATACGTTTGCATAGCATGTTCTCTGCACTTGGAGCAGTTCATCCTGTAAGGTAGAATTTGAAGCGTTTACCAATCAAAATAATCATACTCACTTGGCTAGTTTGAACCAAAGTTCTTTGGATATGGTTTCGCTATCTTTGGATGTGACGCTACAATTTCCACGATACCTAAAAGGGTTAAACTATAGAAAACATATCAGATAATAATATGAAGACCATCTCACCCCAGTTGATTCGCATGACTAACGTCTGGACATTTCAAGTCGAAGATTTCCGACTCTTTGTTAATCACCGGGTGGATCTGCGTGGACTCATATTGCCGAAGAGGGATCTCCAGTTTGGAATCGTATTTCAGGTACACCACCTCCTCATACAGCTTCTCTGCTCCATGAGGAGCTTGCTCAGTTGGGAAGGCAGCGTCCTGCTCACACACAACGTTCATATCGAGCTGCTTCCTGAAGAGAGGGACTGGATCTCCCCGACAGAACTCTGTACTTAGATGAAACACACATGCTTGGTACCCAAGGCACATGAGCAGAGTGGGACATGGTCCAAAGTCAGACTCAGCCACCTGGATATCCAGGGACTGGTTTCGTTGGCGTCGTTCATAATTGTCTCGAGCGGATTTTAACACATCTTCCCAATCCTGCCGAGGCTTGCTTGGACTAAGGAAGTGGTCTCTGCTGGCTATCTTGGAAGGCCGATAGTCGAGAAATTGACCCTGCGGTGAGCCCTCTTCTTCCTTGTCTTCTTTTTTGTCTTGTTTCTTGCTTTCCTGTCTGCGTCCAATGTTTCCGACATTTTCCATGTTCCACTTTTGGTCCTCGTTTTCTTCCTCTTCTGGTTCGCCCCTTTTCATCGATTGCTCGATCATCCTCATGAGCATCTCCTCATCCCGGGTACTAGCTGGTAAATCCATCGTTCTGTCATTCTTCAGTCTCACCAACGCTTCTTCTATGCTTAGGTTCGTTGACGTTTCCTTGGTCCATAAAAAAATCGGACGCCAACGACCTAAAATTGCTGTTTGGTTGAAAGTGTACGAAATGGCAGCAATGAAGTAGTTCTTGGGACATTCAATTGAAGTCCATGGATCATGTTCAGGAACTGAATAGTTGGCCGAAATACTTGATCCTATAGGAGTGTCTTGGTAGTATGACAGTCTGACGTTTAAATGTGCCTCGATCAATTTTGTCTTCATTTCTTCCCAAATAATTTCGTCTGGTTTTTCGCTGTGTTCTGCCATGCAGACAACAGCACAGAACAGAACGAGGCACGCTTTCATCTGATTAAGGAAATCAAAAGTGAAGTCAAGATGAGAAAGTTATTCGTACGTTGGAGCGATTGGCTGTGACTGCCTTTTGTGACGCAGAGCACAATTATGATATGTGTAACATTGTTGTAACACATATATTCATTAATTGATTTATTTTTTAACAATTAAACTTCTAGTTCAATTAAATTAATTCGATTGCATACAAAAATAGTACATTCAACTCGTTCAATGAGCCAATTATTCTTGGAATCATTTGATTGCCCCGCATTACAAACACAATCTAGTTGAAAATTTAATTATATTTGTAAGTGATTATCAATTCCAATTAGAATTAAGTGATTTTTTCTATACTTTATTGTGTATTCCAACACTATAATACCTTTTTTATCGGTTCCGTCATTATCAAATACCCCCACCTAAATTTAAACGGTGCGCTTTAATACTTCTAAGTATCCCTTTCGTAAAGAAATAATGAACTCACCATGTAGCGCAGTTTCTACCGTAAAAAATTTCCCTATGAAATGGCGCTAATCGAATTCTGAATTCATAACCCGTCCGTTCTTGCAGCTGTACCAATCCAATGTGTGATCAGTGGCAAGTAAGCACACGATCCAACCATGAGTTAATATAACATAACTGAGTTCAATTTTGACTACAAAGTGGGCGTCTTCGAATGATTACGTAACCCACGTGTCTGGATGTTTGGTTAATCTTTAAAAGCCGAGCGTCACTCGGCCGTGTCCATTGGCTCAGCCTCACAAAAACACAACCGGAATTAACCTGGTGAAAATTGAGTTCCGCGGGTGTCTAATACCATTTTGAGATTTTTTGACGTCTTAAAATTTCTCCGACAATTAACATTGGTGTTTGTTTATCATTGTATAACGTATAAGGCAACAAGGGACGTTGGGCCAGCACTTTCACGCCTTCACTCAATTTTTGCAACAAGGAAATTTCTTAAAGATATACAGAGTGGGCCAAAAGTAGTCTATCTTCTCCATGTTAAAAATTTCAATGCTTTTCAATGGCAGTGCACTTTTCCGAGAAAGTGTTAAAAAACAGGTCACAGTGTAAAAACCACTTGAATCTCTGAGTAATAAATACCTGGTATGGGTAGTTTAATATTTCATGCTGCTATTCTTATCATTTTTAATTCCTTTTTGTGGACATTGATGTCGATGACCTTATGCTGATGACCTCACTTTGCTTGCTCCCACAAAACATGCTCTTCAAGTTATGTTGCAAGAGGTCAACACCGTGGCAAGGGATTTAGATATTAAGTTTAATGGTGCCAAAAGTCATCAACTTGTCGCTTTTAATAAACAAGGGCACATACCTATTACCATTTCATCTGGGTAAGTTAACGTCAGCCAACATTTCATTCAGCGTGGTTTTATACCATGCAATCTGAGTACTACTGGCTGAATGCCACGCAATTCGAGTGTGCACATTGTTAACTTGTTCATTAGGAGTAACATTAGCACTGAGAGAAGTACACAAATATACACAAATATAAAGGATCGTGATCTGAGAAATTATCGGTCATGTGACACACCGGCAGAGACAAATGATGATAATAAGTTTTCTGTCATCAGGAAATGATCAATACATGAAGTTGACCCAGTTACCTTACTCTTAAATGTGTAATCAATTGCTACACGGTCAATATTCAAACAGTTCACAAGATATTGCGAGGCACAAAAATCGACAAGAGAAATTGTATGAAATTGATGAAAGCAATCCCATTCACGCTCTGCCCGAAGATCTACATACATAGGCAGAGTTTATATAATCATAATTACATATGCTATAATGAAACATCTTGTAAAATAGTTAGAAGCACCCATGTAATCTTAACATCGCTCTCTGCTTTGAGTACAGGCTGCTGCACTTAATGACCCGTCGCAGGATACTGGCATGCGTGGAATGATTGTTGTGCGCACCATACAGTGCATAGTAATGGGAATGCATCGTACACGGTAAATTTCAATTAGTGATCACATACTAGTAACAGATGGAGAATTTTAGTTTCATCAACATGCAATTTAATTTCACAAGAAGCGAATACCATACTACCATAGTAATCGGACATGAAAATTGAGTAGAATTCTGATACGTAACATATCACGTAAAGTAACGACCTACTGAAGAAGGAACAGCAATGAAAAAGATAACATAAATGCGAAATAAAATACCCAAAATAAAATCAACATTTTTGAAGAACGAAGCAAGCTGCGAGCGGCAGAAAAAGCGCGCGAAACATTCTCTGGCCCCGGTCATCTAAATCGTATGTAAATATATTAATTATCTTCTTGCATCAAATACTCTTTCTTTTAAATTACTATAATAGGATGAACAAACTAAATATTCCATTGTTTGTGAGAGTGTTGTTGAGATTGCAGAACTAATATTTATCTAAAAATTCAAAACAAAGCAGGTAATTTGTACTACAGCGCCACACAACAGATGACATTCCACTATGCTGGTTCAGGGGCCCACCTGATTACACGCACACAGACGCTCTTCGCGATCATTTACCACTCACATGCATTTAAATGTTCCTTCCTCATTCAAAATTAACGTTTCATTCGATTTATTTAAATAAATGGGTGCAGTATAACTTAATTAGTCAATCCATATCAGATATTTTTTTATTTTTTTGGAATAATGGATAAATTTAATAGTTAATTTTAAAGTTTCATTTATAACATGGAGTCGATAGACTACTTTTGGCCCACTCTGTATATTTCAATTCTCGAAACTGATACAACCCAAACAGAACGAAACAACGGAATGCTAGCTATTTAATTAGGCATTTCCAACTCGGGGCAAAGTATGCCTCAAATATGGACATAATTGTGAGTAGACACATAGAAGGAACATTCAGCATAATGTTGTTGATGTTTTAGTTGTTGAAAATCTGATGATTGTTAGAGAAACTTGTGCATATAATACTAAATGATAATAATAAATAAAACAAATAAAATAAATAATAATAAAACTTATCTTATATATAGCGTAAAATCGAAAGAGCTCAAAACAATATTCACATTAAAGATAATATAAAACAAAGTTAAACCGATTAATAGGTTACTTGGAATACATATAATTAAATAGAAGATAACTAACTATTCTCGAAGATTCGATATTAATCAATGAGTCATAAAGATGAAATAGTAATTAAGTCTCATTCTAGTAGTTACCACAATAGTTTATTGTCGTGAATAGTTGTGCAATGACTAATCGTGTTGCTAAAACAACTTTAATATTGTTTATTTGGTTTTAAACATCACCACCTGGTCATATTCCGTGTCTATATGGTCTTACGCGGGGGATGCTCCACCCTATAGTCGATGTATAGTTACATTAATTAGCACTATTATTCTGATTTAGTAGGATTGCAATTTTATGCTCTCGGGACAGGAGACTATAGTCTGCCGGACTACTATTCCTGGAGCACGAGACACGCAGTTCTGGGAAAAGAAAACCGATCCGATATTCTCCATGGCTCACTGTGCTAACTCTGTCATGACTCAGAGTATTATGAACACAATGTTGCAATGTGCTTGTAAATTATAACCATGGTAACACGAAACACATTGTTCATAACAGAAGCAGCTCATTCACAGGATGTCACTGTAATTATGCATTCATGCACCCCTAGTTCTTCTCTCTTCCTGGACGAATTATGTTTTGCTGTTTTCCAACATTCGAACATTCGTATGAACGAATGATGTGAATGTTCAGCAAACACGGTTCTTGGATTAGGACTGAAGCCGATTCTCGAGTAAGGGCTGAATGCAAACGATCAGACGTCATTCTTGCTAAGTGCTTACGTATACTGCTTCTCAAAAGTGTAACAGGACTCTTATAGCAATAAATAAAAGGAAATTTGCGGTCACTTCGTACATCTGTGATTATCCTAATATAAAATGTAAGTGACGTATAACAGCGATTTTCTTTTTCTAAATGTAATGCAATCAATATATCCTATATTCGAAGTGCATTTATCTCCGAACGAGAACGAGGCGAGTCAGGCAAAGGGTCAATCAAATGACAAACGGACATTCGGGTAATGTTCCTGTAAGACATCCAAATAGGGGCCATTATGGCAATTGCAGTCATAAAGAAAGATTTGCATCAAAATGATTATGTGGCTATTACGGTGAGGTTCCCTCTCCTTTCTATTTGAATGCTCAAGGTTATTAAACTCAATCACTTCAGTTCATTTTTGCTGATGGCAAAATTTAGATCAACACTGAACAGATTGGAAGAGCTAGAAAATATAACTACGGTTTATACCAATCTGTTAACTAAAGTGAATGGAGATTTAATGGGTGCATGTCAGTCGGTCCTCCGTGTGGTCCGTAAATGTTCAACGTATAGTAAGTATCATATAGCTCATCCTTTATCACATTATTGTTTGCTTGTCAGCAGCGCAAAGGCCACCGACTTTGTAAGACGTGTGATTGGTCAGGATTCTCCGCCAACCTACACTCATCGCTCGAAGCTTGCGTCGAGTGACTCACGTGACAGGCACAGGAGGGTCATTTACGCCAAAGTATAAATGCAATAGTAAATTGTATCTCACGTACAGTGACGCAGACTGACCAGCGGAGTATCCATCTGACCCACCAATCGGCATAGGTCACTTCAGGGTTAGTCATCTAGTATTTATGCTTTACAATGTTATAAAAGGTCAAATATTTGTATGCGAATGAATTAGTTGCAATCCCTCTTGAGTTTATGAAAGGAAATTATATAGGAGACGAAAGAAAACGCGTGTAAATTTTGAATTTGAAACAAATTAGTTGGATTTTGCTTCAATTTCAATCAAATCCAATTAAGTTATATATCCAACCATTGTTTTTAATTGCTCGGCAGTTACACAGAAAGCTGTTAATAAAAGTGAATAATATGATAATAATAACTGTAAATTGTCTTAATCGACGATTTGCGCTAATTGGCTTCTTTGATATGCACAACTTCAAAATACACGGCTCGAAGTTATTCAAGTGAGCGGAGCAAAGGCTCGAGGAAAGGTGTATTTTGACGCAACGTACGGTGTTGTCAGAATCGAGAAAATCTATGATGCTGAAGTACAAGGGAGTCGTCGGAACCCTTCGTAGATTTTTTTTTTTTTTTTTTTATTTTTTTTTTTCGGAGAAAGTGGTTTTCGATGAATCGATGTTCAGGTTATGGAGGTTTCAATGCAGAAACAATGGGTTTTCTAACTGTTTGAGCTCTTAATGGTACAGCAAGTGTTCCGGAGTACTAGCAAATAATTATAGCATAGATAACTGTGTATCATAGTATAAATGCATGTAAACAAAATTACATACATGCAAGAGGAGAGAGAGGTTAAACTTTAATTTAAATCAAGTCTTTAATTGATCTCAAAAGCCAGATTCTTTTCTTCTTCTCCTTCTTTTCTAACAGCACATTTTCGTCTCTATCTAACGACTGTCTCCAGTCAGGCATCACGATATTCACCGTTCATCTCGTAGAACGTACGTTCGTCTGAATCCAGACGATGTAATTCAGATTAAGGTATTTTTATGATGTTGCATTACTGGAAAGGCGCATGCAAGTATTGCAATGCATTCGTAGTTAGATAGAGAGCTAGTGAGCGGTGTCAATCGATCAGCAATGTGTAGTCATCATCATCGTTTCTTGCACGTTTCCATCTATAAAATTGACGCATTTAAATGGAGTGATGAATGCAACCATGTTTGTCTTATAGTTGATCAAATGACGTATAGGTATATAATACAGCAGCTGAGAGTTGGAGCAGTGAGATTCTTTTTCATAGGATATCATTCACAGATTTTGTAATTATGAAATAATAATAATTCTTATATCATAATTATACTCTTAACGAATACTCACAATTTCAGGATATCGAAATGGCGAAGTCAATTAATAATCAGTCATAATGCCAAGGTAACGCCAAATTCACGAAGTATACTTTAATCTAATATAATTAATCATTCCAGCGCAAAATGATAATTACCTGATATCATTTACATGGTATAAAAGAGACACGAACAGCACATAATCAGTTATTTTAACTCTCCCGCCAAATCGGGTTGGTTCACATGTTTGCCGCTAGTGGCGCCGCAAATGAAGTCATAACACCCCGGGAATTCCGCCAGGCAACCCGCCAATAAATGCTGCTATGGTAAAAGATCAACAGAAACGATTCGGCTTCGTAAAAGCGAGTAAAATTCGATCCACCACCACCATCGGCTTCGTCGCCGCAAGTCGGAAAATGATGATAAAATGATGAATACTATCTTGAGTTATAGGGTTAATAACATATGACAAGACGTTTGAATCGACCGATTCTCACTCATTTTAACAATAAAAACAGATTTAAAAAAATAAACACAATATGATTGAGTAATTTTGCCAATTTATGTGTTAATGTGTCAATATTACCGCATTCTCAGGTGCACTTTGCATATCGTTTTAATATTTATGCCAATGCGTAACAATTTTCATTCAATCAGGTGTGTTACAAGTATTCGAGTTGTAATTGGGCAAATTCGTTGATTTATTCAACATATAATGGAATTGTGAGTGTGTCGATAAAACTTTAGTACCCTAGGATTTATGGTGGAGTGTTATGACGTCATAACACCCCGGAGAGAGTGGGGTAGGAGACTCTTGATTATTTTTCTATCTCACTACTAATTAATCAATGCGCATTTTGAAACCGCAAATGGCTCAAATATGACAATATAATTTATATGTTTTGTGCCCGAACCAAGGCCTAAAATTTCCTTTTTTTATTTGTGCTGACCTTTAATGAGTATTTTTCATAGCGGCGTGTACTTATACTGTTAAACAACCTGATTTGTAATACTAAATAAACCAGCCAGCCAGGAAGGAATGAATCAATTGGTTTGTGATAGCTGCCTAATATTACGCGCTAAATCACTGTTAATCAGTCACCGTCGGGTATTCTGCCCAAAGGGGCGAATAGGGTCATTCTCAGTAACGCCCTCAATATCCATCCCCCCCCCCACACACACAAATCGTTCTTTGTTTACAGTGTAGGTCCACCAATTACTACTATTAGCGTAGTTAGATTTCCAAGATGAGTTACTTGCAATACACCCAGGTACAAGGTAAAGGTACTTAATATGCTCACCCTAATGTAGGGATAAATTCTCAGTAGAACAGGATTATTGAAGAATAATGTAACCCGAGGTCAAACTAGTGCCTTAAGCCACGAGCCACCGCGAGTGCTTTAACAAGACACTGATTTTACTGGGGCGTGCATTAATTTTCTATAATCTCGTATAATATCTGCTATAACCTAATATGATAGCAATGGACACCAACAAACATAGACACATTTACGTATTTTTAGTTATTAATAAATTTGACAACTTGAAGATGTGATATTCTGCGTGGCAAAGAGATATTTCAGTCGAAAGGCCAAGAGGGGCGAAGAGTGATCCTCCAGGATACTTTGCGCTGAGTTGTATAGCAACATAACAGGAGGCTGAGATGACTGGAGTAAGGGGGGGGGGATCTGTGGAATGAGATGAACAGGTGATCTCGGATGAAGTGAAAGTGATGATAATGGCAGAGGAAGCATTGATGAGGGCAGTTAATGAAGAAATGGCTTTTTATCGCCAGTCTCCGCAGATCCGCATGAGGTCATCGGGGAGAAGAAAATCCTTTATTGTGCCTTAAATCCTTCTTTCTTCCCTCCGCAGATGACCACTACGACTGTCCTTCTTTACGTCCTGACCGTCTGCCTCTTCTCTTCCACTTTTGCCCAGTGGCTTCCGAACACAGATGGAGATTTCGCCATTTTTGATAATCCTGATGATGACGTCATCTTTCAAGAACTTCAGTCGACGAAACGAAGCGAGATGCCACCCTTGTCTGCCGAGCAGATTATTATGATTATGAAGCAGCTTAAGAACCACAAAAGCTCAGATCGAGATGACGCCGTTTCGGACGAGATTGCAGAATATGAAACGCCGTCAGTGGAGCGCAGCAGTCCGTTGTCTTTTGGAACCGATATCGATGCAATATCGACTATGTTGGCTAGTCGGCGAATGGGAAAACATGGCCGTATGAGGAGTGTTCGACATAGACTCGCAGCACTCGGAAAACGCTGACCAATCTTAATAAAAAATTGATTTCTATAACTCAATGGTCAAAATGTTTATAGGCAATTGGTCAATCAGTCGAAATAACGCTTGAATCGAGAGAAGGTCTGTCACATTCTGGTTACAAAGCTACAACAATATTTTTGGTCGGAGTTTGAGCCTCATGGTATGCTAAAATTACTTCTGTGCGTCTCATGGCGGAAGTGTATCCATTTATTGCAGAGTTCCCGTACACGACTCAGTGTTACAAAAAGCACAGCCTGTTTTTCTCTCATATGGCGTAAATGTAATAGAGCGAAGGAAAACCTCCTTTTGATGAAACTGCCCTTGTTGATGAATAAAGTGATTCCATGGAGAATGTGCTGAAATGACTACTGTCTATTAGAAAGTGTCCAGTTATGCCCATCTTGTTTGATTGTTAGCGACCTATACTAATAGAAGCACTAGCCTTTTAATTAAGTTTTAATTAAGTTTCACCATTAAACTGGAAAGTGAAAATTCCCTGTTCACTTAATGTATATCACAGTTACTACAATTGACGAGTTTCAGCGTCACCTGTCACATGATACCAAATCATTTTGATTGAAAACGTATACTATAGTAATTCTTAATTTATTACAGTAAATGACTAAATATTTAATGAACCTTTGGAAATACAAAACAAAATTTGGTCAAACAAGAAAGTATTGTGAAACAATTAGCACCATCGGTTTTTCGAGATTATTGCATAATATTTATGGCAGTGTGGTTACGTCAGAAGAGCACGAATGTCAGTGACCTTTCTATTCATTTCTGCTCTTCAAACGGCGATTCTTCTGCTTCCTCTCTTTCTTCTCATTGCCTGCAAAATATAAACAACATAATGCACACAATTCGCACAGCTTCGACAATCGGTATAATTTATATCGAGGAATCTCAACAGTTATAGAGCAAATGATCTGGAATTGGCCGGAGAAGCAAAACACACTCATCCAGAGGGGGGTAAAGGAAATGTGGAGAGATGGTATGAGAACGACGAAAGAGCAAAAGGACGAGGTGGATGACGTGGATGAGGAGGGATGAGATGATCGCAGAAATTGAGGTCGAAAGAAATTGCCTCCAAACGAGCCACAAAGCGGATTACATGCATCGAATACGCTGAACATACCTTCATCAACGGCGACATTTAAGCGAGCGCTGGCCTTGGCCACACCGTACTCGTTCTGCGCGACGCACGTGTAATCGCCTTCGTGGTCCTTCTTGACGTCAATGATCTGCATCCATCCGGTCACCTGCCAACGGTCAGGACCTCCTCGCATATTCACCGAGATTCGGTCATCGTCACCTGAGAAAAAGACCGTCACATTTGCAGCTAAGTGCATCAGGTTACGGCTACTGTTACAATTTTGCTGTTAATCAGGGCTAGTCATATTGATACAATAGTAGCTGAAATATCAGAATGTATTCGGGTGTCATACTTGGAAGGAAGACTGTCTTGCCATCCACCCTGGTCCACGTCCACTCGATTGCAGGAATGGGGAAGCCTTGAGCTTCGCAGGACAAGGCAACATCAGAACCAGTTTTGTTCTTGGTGTGGTCCGGTGGGCTCACGATTACTGGCGCTGTGTGTGAAATTAAGATATATTTACACATAGGTACTATCGTATTATGTATGTATATCTTTTCTAAACACAGTTTGTATGGATCTGTAGATAAATCTTTTCTGTTAAACGAATACATACTAGTATATGAGATACAAATGATGCGTCATTTGGTTTCACATGCATTTGCTAATTATTATATGCAGTTTGTCGTGAATCATGACACGTATCACAATGAGACCTTGGACTCAACAAATAACGTCTTTATGCATATGCAGCATTTATCACCTTCCGAATTATGTTCTACTTCTGTAAGACGCCCCCTCCCTCCTCCCCTTGTACAAATTCCCAGCCAATGACCACGATTACATCATAGCGATAACAGGTAGCAATGGTCATTGACCAGGTGGGTAGAGAATTAATGTAACTGTTTTTGTTTTCCATGCAGATAATACGAACCAGCGTTGCAGGGTCCCTTGGAGTGAACTTTGACCTTCTTGTTGGTTCTAGCAGTCTCCGCCATGAGGCCGCAGATGTTGTCATAGGTTACATTGTCTGTTCCACACAATTCTCCTTCGATGCGACAGAAGCAGATGGCTTCGGGTTTGTCCTCGTCAGCAAGATCATTTCTGTAAAATAAATCAGTTATCAGTTCTTAGCCTTCGTGAATATATGATTTGGTGCAACGGCATGATTCCAATGTTAAGGGTGAGGCAAACCAACGTTATGATTTCGAACATTTCGAAGTCACATTTGGCATACAAGAAACCGAGGGGATCATAACGCACTACTAGTGGCTGCGCTAAGCAGGTATAGCATTGGAATGTTAATCAGAGGCAGCATGCTTTCGGTAGTCGTATTTCTATTATAGTCAAGAATAAAAGCATTTTCGGCAATTGATTGGATCCTAGAGCATTCGGATGAATATGTTCTGACAATAATTGCCCAATTATTTGATCTAACATTTACATAATACATATTATTGAGCTGAACCTGTATGGTTATACGAGTAAGACCTAATAAAATATTATTAATTTTCTCGCTGTGGTCATTAGAGCACGGCAGTTATGATCACTCAGATGTTCAAATGGTATGTTGCAGGTAATCGTCTAACGTTTATGTATAACGTACTTCACTGGTATACAGCAGAATCTCACATCCCACCACGTTCAACTATATACCATTCCAGCACTACTCGCTTTGGGCTTACAATTAGTGTTCATAATGACGAGTTTCGTAGTAACAAGCTGACAAATGAATACCGACCTGACTCTGCACTCGAGCTGGTCGCCACAGCGTCCAAGGTGTTTCGACGATTTAATCCTCGGATGGTCACACAATTCATACTCGGCTTTCGCACAAATATTACAACAGCCACAGCTGTCTTTGACCACTCCAGCCACGCAGTTGACCGGTGCTGAACACTCGGATGGCTCGCACTGACCACAGTCCTGTCCGTAGACAGCTGAGGCGGCTATAATGACCAGTACACCGATCAGGAGATTCATCTTTGATGGACTCGAAGGATCACCAAACGAAGAATTCAGACTCAAATCTCTGCCGCAGACGTGGCTCCTTCTGTACAAGTTCAGCTTGGGATACGGAACCTTGTTATCACGAACTTGCGATGGTGCAGCATAAATATCGCGCAGTTGTACTCGTCTATCTCTAATCTGTTACGTCTCTTTGGTTCTAGGTGGTTATAAAATGACTGTTGGACTCTTAATGTTGCTGAATTAGACAGGTGAGAAGAGGTGTGACTGTCAAGTTGTGTGTGTACCCAGATCTCGCAGGGAGGAAATCTGGTTTGGATGAGTGTACCTCGCAAGTGCACGCAAGATGCACAAGAGAAAGCAGGAGGAAGGGGGGAGGGGAGTGCTTTGAACACCGCCTGCTATCAGGAAATAGCTGTGAAGCGATTCACGGACCACTTGAAATTGGGGAAGGGAGGAGGAGGAGGAGAGGAAGGAGGTTCTCTGAGGCCGAAGAATTCGTTGTACTCAAAATGAGTGCTGGTGTACTTCGAAGAAATAATGTTAACAAAATTGCAGCTTTGTGGTGATCGAGTGCCCGATTCTATAGCCTTTGCCAACATTTCATTTTCTTTATTTCCCCTTTATTATTTCCTTATTCAATTCCTTTTTTTCTTCTTCGTGTTCTTCCTAATTTCTTTACTATATGCTATCATAACTTTTCGGGCTCTATCAGTCTACATTATTCTGTATCTTAATCGAATATTCGAATCGATCAGCCCATTCTTTTAATTACTCCCCGGCAAGTATAGGAACCTAATATTGGAAGAAGTCGTTATGTAATTCTCTTAACTTTAGAGGTTTCACTTTAATTAAATGAGTATTTTCACAGGGATAAAAACCCCAACGCAACACAACACGATACAACTTTATTAAGAAGTCATTCAGAGCCGTGAGCAAACGTTGACCAGTGGTCAAGCATTGCTTCCCTTCGCCGGCATTTAAACCCTAGGCAAAGCTGCAGATTATTTCCAAGAGATTCCCTTAAAACAACAACGCGTTTGTGAAATGTGTCATATCAGTGCGTTATGATATCAAAAAGTACGTTGTGATTACAAGTGGTTTCGAGGGATGCCGAAGCAATGGATATTGAACAAGCGGAGGGACAGGTGTCGTGCGAAAATGTGTTGGCTGCGAAAAAATGCCATCATGATTCAGAGGGGCGTACCCATACAACAACTAGGGGGGCTAATTGTAGACTATCACATAGATAACAGATTCAGTTCTGTGAAGCTATAAGGGTTTAATAACGGATCCAGATTGAGGAAGCGAGCAAATGCAAGGACGGCCACTTAAGCTTCTCTCCCCATGGGACAATAAAAAACATTTTCGTTGTTCGTTAACAGCATCATAAGTTACGTTTGGGTACTCATTAATATGTTATTATTATTATTATTATTATTATTATTATTATTATTATTATTATTATTATTATTATTATTATTATTATTATTATTATTATTATTATTATTATTATTATTATTATTATTATTATTATTATTATTATTTTACTCATAATTCCCAGTTGGCAGTCTTCTGCCCCAGCGTTAGGAGCCCGCGGGCCCTTCTTCTTCTTCTTCTTCTTCTTCTTCTTCTTCTTCTTCTTCTTCTTCTTCTTCTTCTTCTTCTTCTTCTTCTTCTTCTTCTTCTTCTTCTTCTTCTTCTTCTTCTTCTTCTTTTTATTCTTTTTCTTCTTCTTCTTCTTCTTCTTCTTCTTCTTCTTCTTCTTCTTCTTCTTATTATTATTATTATTATTATTATTATTATTATTATTATTATTATTATTATCATCATTATTATTATTATTTATTATTATTATTATTATTATTATTATTATTATTATTATTATTATTATTATTATTATTATTATTATTATTATTATTATTATTATTATTATTATTAATATTATAGTCTCTTGTGTTATTCGTAATCGGAAATCATTAGTATATACAACAGATGCACCACACGATATCTTAAGGAGCAAATCCAATACTCCAATCGTGGAATACATGCAGACGTGTTGGTTAATTACAATGTATATAGTAAATGCTCTTCGTGCTATAAACTTAAGCTTTACCAATTGGCGCCACGGCCAATCGGTAAAGCTCAAACTAGCCTGATGACCATGGAACTACCCGCGTAATTAGAACATCTGCTTTTATATTCAACCCACTCAGAACATGCTTTCCTTCGTTGACACCAATCATCTGATGAGGTGCCTCCCTTGAGACTGCAATGACAACTTAGACAGAGATTCTGTACTCAAGTATCATCTGCACAATCATATTAGTTTGCTAAACTATTGCATTACTTTGTGTTCGTTCGTTTGGGCTTCGCGTCGGTCTAACCATGCCCAACTGAGTACATGATGCGCAGGTGACTATGCTGGTGTTGCCCTTAGCACGTGGACAGATTGTCGTTCGTATGTGGTCAATGTGGGCACTCATTGTGATGTTCAAAATTAGACATGCTAATTCGTCATAGAGCATATGTACATGTATATATGATATTACATCAGTGAAGATATTATGTATATGCATCATATTACATTTGTGAAGCCAAATAAGCAAACTCGACTTCGGCTCGATTAGTTATTTGGCTTCACATTCCCTCGAACAATCTATAATATGAGCGTAACAATCTCCTTCCCGTGACTTATCACTTAAATACGTCCCTTTAATCGCATGTTGTTCTTTAATCATTCAATTATCCGATTTTCGTTGTTCCGTATTTAATAATAAAACACGCCCAGGTTTATGATGTATATACCTAGCACTGGATATACGGTATGTATGGTACCATAGATGTGCTTGAATATTTGACTGACGATGAAATTAGTTATTCGAGGAAATGAGGGCTGGGCTTATTCAATGCCGTTCTGGGATTACCACGGATTAGCGGGGATAAACATAATTATGCTAAGCAATGAATGGTATTACATATACCTATATGGTCGACCCTCACCGTAGCAACGATCTTTTTATTCAGGCCTATAATACATTATTTCTGAAATTTTCGTTTCATATAATTATTAGTTTTATTTTATTAAAGTCGTCACAATTAATGGAGGCAATTGGCACTTTTATAATTGGGCAATTTAATGTTCATAAATGTTCATTAGTATGTAGAACCTTTGACTGCATGATAAACAGGAACGTGAGTTTTTAATTGAATAAAATGTCTTTTCTCATCACTACCCAAGAATTATCAGAAAATTTTGGATACTAATTATCGGATACCCGATATCCGATTATACGAAACGAGTCACTATCCTTGCATCCCAAATCATATAACGAATAAAAAATTGCTGGTGGGCCTATATTAAATTTGCAGTAGTTATCACACTATTGCAATATTTCAGACCAAAGCGAGCCATTACTGATATAAAATAACCAAAATAAACTGGCCCAAATTTTGGAAAACAAACCGGTTCGCGTCAGTCTATATGAAAATAAAGTTGAGAAGAAAACGAAGCAATTACAAATATGAGGCGGAGATCACAACGTTTATTTGAACAATATGCAAATAATAACAATGTCAACAATCCACTCTACACACACCAATGATTATCACTGATGCCTTCGTAGCAAGATCTTGCGCGTCACTCAACCAGGATGACGCTTGGCCTCGGGCGACGCTTCTGATGTAGGAAGTGCTACACCATTGGAATGAGAACTTTGGCAATGCATTGAGTGATAGCTTTGACAACATTGAAACCCTGGGCCACGTGAGTATAATAGTCACCATCACAGGAGCAACATTATCAAACTATAACACTAAGGGTGGGGAACTTCTCAGAGTCTGGCGGTCAATGTCGTCACTTAATTAGATGACGTCATTTGAGTAGAAGATGTGTTGGACATGTCGCATTTGACGTGCGACACCGAAACGATTCCAGTCGATGACGTTTCAGTGTCCTCTTGAAAGCATCCGCAAAATATCTTCTTGATGGTCCGTCCAAAGATGGGGTTGGTGAAGCCGTAGATGATCCAGTTGATGGCGGCATGCAGGTGGGCCAAATAGGTCATCCACAGGTGCACCCAGACAGGCAGCTTGTCGGTGAAGTCCCATGCTATGACCACCAGGTATGGAAGCCAACATATCCCGAAGATGATCACGACTGCAAACATCATTCGGCACATAATGATGGCCTGCTGGAATCCCACCCAGGACTTGTCACTGTCACGCATGTGGTCGCTGAAGTGGAGCAGCCCCGTCTTCGACTTCCAGACCTTGGCGAAAATGGCAGTGTAACTCCCTAGCATCATGGTCACTCCAATGAGCATGCTAGCGACGACGAAGAGAGTGTAGGTCTGACTAGCCGTCCGCTCCCAGATGCACTGGTGACTTTTCGGGTCGAAGTAATGGTTGCCCCAACCGATGAAGTTTCCAACCTCCATCGAGAACGCCATGACCCAGACCAGGACGCAGATGATGCCGGCTCTGCACTTGGAGAAGAGGCGATGGTGTACCTCGTTGTGGACGATGTATAGGTACCGGTTGAAGGAGAGAAAACAGAGGCTGAGAAACGAGCAAAAACAGGCTGTCAGGCAGAAGCTGGCGACGGCCTCGCACAACCAGGGACGCTCAGAGAACCACCTCTGCCCGTGAGTGACC
>KB309561.1:32783-48516 GCA_000328365.1 Capitella teleta
GAATATCAGTTAATTATCATTGACTATGCAATAAATACATGCAGAGCAAGAGGGATCACAATGTTTGAGCGATTTGTTGAAACAAATGATATCCATTACTTCATAGAATGCGGAGGCATTCACGTCACCCTGCACCCAGACGTCGAGACAGCGCACTGTCCTTTTTGTGAAGCAATTATGATCAGCATTGCACAATGCTCATCACGAATAAGGTTCTCTTATCGTACTGGCAGCTGTAGGTGAAAGCCAAAAATATAATAAACATCGCAATATGAGTGGCCTCTTCCATTTACTGCCATGGTAATTATAACTCCTAACTGATATGCTGATGTCACTTCTCCGTAGAAATAAACTGTGGATTTACAGAAAAATACTGGCATTGGGTGTGAATAGACAAAATGGCGGATGCTTTTATAAATAATAAGGTAATCTTCGTTGTAAAATCCAGTTACAGTAAAACCTCAATGTGTCGAAGTTCGTGGGGTTAGCTCAATTACTTCGACTTAGGGATACTTCGACGGAGGGATCGAGGCCGCTATGATATGACTGTTATGATTTCAAATCGTGTTCTGACGTTTTGATTGACGATATGCTTCATTCACTTATAAACCAGGAGAGGCTATGATTTTGTGATTGAAACAGTAATTAACAAATATTAATAAAAACAGTAAGTCAAAAGATGAAATTTTCTTGGAAGTCTTTGGGAAAATAAAATTCCCGGAAGGTTGTTGTAGCTCTAAAGTGTCTTCACGTCGAGCTTGCGTTGTAACCATAGCGATACTGATGAACAAATAATGCTGAAGACTGTCGGTAACTAGATTTATACTGTTTCTCACAAAAACACTCTAAACAAACATCTTTGATATTATTGTTGCGTGCTTTGATATTAAAGCTGTCATAAAGTTCATAATAGATCTAAGGCTGGATTCCTTTAATTAACTCTAGCTTCGAATGTGAGCTGTCTTTAGTCGGCAATTCATTAAAGATCATCACAAGCACACCCAACCACAATGCATTAGTTGAGATACACGGTCCGTTGATCTCTGGAGTCAGCCTCGCTTTGGTCGCGGCTCAAACAGAGAAAAGATAAAGGCTGAGTGAGTGAGTGATGGGGTTTTACGGCTCCACACAATCCGATCGGATGATACGGGCGCCAGAACAGAAGGCCCGGGACGAGCCTTTCCCCCTACTCTTATCGATAAATCCAAAGGGTTCTTTATCCTGCATACCACCATAGACAGTAGTACACAGCGCCCGGCCTTGTTACCCAGTTGGGCAGCACTGCAGAGTCACCGAAGAATTACAATTATAACGGATTACAATTATAATTCACAATCATAACGCCCGTGGCCTGATCGGGTCTCGAACCCGGAACCTCGACCCCCCACGGTCGGCATTGGATTGTAGTCAGCGGTTTAACCCACTGAGCTATCCGATGCCCCTGAGATAAAGGCTGCCGACTGCTTTGTTGGGCAGGGATGTTTTGATGCTTTGTAAGCAACTGTGCCTAACTCTCTTTGAAGTAACCAAACTGAGAAATATGATTATAGAATTTTTCGACTTCGAGCTATAGATCGAAAAAATGTCTCGGGGACACAGAAAACACGTCGACACAGGGATAAGTTCGAGAAAGAGACGTTCGAGAGACAGATGTTAATGCTAATAGTACAGTATAGGAGAATCGTCGGAACTTCGAAAAAAGAGAGACATTCGAGGGACGGGTGTTCGACACATCGAGGTTTTAATGTAAATTACTCAGAAGTCAAATTTTTAGCACATGATTGTAAAATGGGCCAAGTAAACCACACACGAAGTTTGCCCCGGGAAGATATTTCGGCTAATGAACCTCGTCGTGATACACGTACTCTATACAATATATCAATAATCTCTTCCTTATGTATTGACTTGTAATTTTATTGTAAAGGAAAATGTTCATTCCGGACCATTATCCGAAATTCTCTATCAGAAATACCAGCGAATGATTTTAAAACCGTTCACACTTCTCTATCAACCCTCGATCGAACAGGCCGTAAATTTTCCTTTGTTTTGGGGAGTGCCTTATACACAATCTAATCCAATGATTTAGGCATCCATACTTTACCTGAAGATAAAACAACACAGTTGACTATAGTTACTCATAGCTTGATATCTCCAATCAAGCATTATCAATATATTTTTTCTCAAATTGAGTAGTATACTCGTAATTTATGTTATACATATTGTAAAATTATCTTTAGCAGGCAGATCTCAGATATATTAGACGTAATCATTATATCGTTATCATATTGCTCGAAGCCACAAAGCGCCATATCCATTTAATGTACGCTTGGTATAATTATTATAAACTTGCATCTCTGGATGACGATCTTGAATTGGCGATTGCAAAGCACAATTGTTTTGCGATACACAAAGATCGATATGCGAAGTTCATTAGTATCATTTATCAGAGTGAGCCGATTTGGCTGGCGTACGTAGCACTTAAATCAATCGGAAGGTTTTCTCGTCTACACGGCATTTCTCTTCTTATAGTGGTTCTCGATGCAATTACGTAATGCAGATTTTTTTTTTTTCGATTTCTGTTAACTTGCACTTATGTATTGGTAGACTCATTCCCCAAAATCTTAATATCGATGATAAATAAAAAAATTAGAAATCTATAAGCATTGACAATGATCACGAAATCACTTTATGCGATAATTCATTCATAACAGGAATATCATTAGAATGATAGCTGCATAATGCTAATAAGAGGAATGCACGGATATCTGGATATCCGGATAACGGAAATTCAACAACCGTACTCGGAATTCACCAAGTGTCATGTAATTGTCAAAAGCAAACAAGAATGGTCTTTCTCTGAACGCAACACATAAATGTCAGTGCATCTTAATTGATTTGCTTTGTGTATCGAATTGTCACAGGGTCCAATGCGTCACCTGCGAAGAAGAAAGGGTATGTTTGGAGTGGGCTCAGAGGAATGGGCTTACATCATTTTAGTCCCTTTGTAATTGGGACTCTATTCATTATATTTTCGGATTTCTCTATTTCGATCACATTCTAAACAAGACGTATAATTATGAGAGGGTTATTTCCACATGATGTAATTAATACCGAGGCACTTTACTACACAGATATGGATGCAAGCTTCTTGCATTGTACATGTGCCAGATATGAAATCGCTCCTGGAAAGTGTCAATCTCATTCATTGCACGAAAAATAAAAGACTTTGGTAGTACGAATTGTGCATGACTTGTGACATACACACATGATTCTAAAATCTCTTATTATTCTCGTTTTTATTATACTACAAGTTAAAAATCTTCCAACGTTCTCGTGCTAGACTCTAAATGGCCAGGGCTTGGGTTTTGATATAATTGATTGGTCGATTCCTTCCTTCGAAGGCATTCTATTGCGTTCGATCATCCCAGGCAATGGTTTGCATTGCAACAAACATCCATATACCAACTAAAATTTGAAGAACAATTTTGGTTGGCTGTTCCCACCCCGCACTACAAAGAATCATGAAATATAAAAGCGTCGATTTCTCTATTATAGTGCATATCAATGTGGCTACTTGCTGTAGAAATGAGTGTGCAAAGCAGCGTAGAATACGATCTGATATTCGCTAAACATCGTATAATTGTAATGTATCGGTAAACATAATTGACTGCATACCCATATAATTGATATAAAAGATGGATATGCAATATACGGGGTGGTCCAATTGAAGTTGTATTTGGTACTGGTTGTCCCAAAAAGCCCATACTTATATACTGAGAGAGGAATAAATGGTGGGATCTTATGTATTGTATTTGTTGTGTTTAATATAGTATGCTACACTATACACCACCATTCAATGGCTGAGTGGGACGAGAGATCCATCCTGAACCGAAGTAAGCACATAAATTGGAACAACATTTATACTGTTGAAAACAAAAATCATATTGTTAAACATCTTACCGAGTATGCACAAAGGGTCTGCAATTCCCGTGACGCAGAGATCTGCGAGGGCCAAGTTGACCATGAACTCGTAGCCATTGGGACGTAGATTTTTCTTGGAGAAGATCATCGCCAAAATGAAGATGTTTCCAAACACCCCGGATGTGAGCGCCACGCTGACAGCCGCAAGGTAAGGGCCGGCCATTTTAGGCGCTGTGAGTAGCAAAGGGAGGTCATTGTCATCATCCAGAGTGATGTTGAAATCCCCGATACCGTCCAGCAGGGTCGTCATCGTCGTCACCTCCATTTCTGAGTCGATCCAAGCCATGTCGCACGCTTTATACGGCCAAGCGTCTCCGTTGCGCACGTCACTATGCCGTGGTCAGCAGCAGTAGCTCAACTTCTACTGGATACGTCGGGTTAACATTCTTACGCTTTCGTGAGTGTATGTAATGAATGTAAACATTGCATTATAAAGGAGTAACGCCTATGTAGCTCACAATGTCTATGCCATTGATTCGTGTCGATATACAGACATATAATTGAAAATTTAAAGTGAAATAACAAAGTATTTGCCAATAAAACTGTCCGAGAAAATTTTGGTACATTGAAACTACATGTAAGCCAAATCAATATAAACTGATTATGTATGTAAAGTATGATAATTCATGCATCATCTGTAATTTACACAATCTATTTCGCAGAGGAAAAACTTTGGCTATAGTTCCGCTACTATTAGTCTATCATCGCGGCTGTGCCTTTAAACGAGCACGTAATTTTTCAATAGGAGTGCGTTATCTTTATAAAAGGGCTACCGTTACCATGATACATGCTAAACATAATGAGGGTCTACATAACAATTAAATATTCCATGTGAATTTTTTTTTTCTTTTTTTTTTTTCTTTTTTTTTTTGTGGTGAAAAGTATATAAAAAGCGCTCCAAACATTATCGCGGAGGAGTTGCCATTTAGCGAACACGTCGTCGATGGTGCGATCTGCTTGCAAATCTCTTTCTTTCCTTTCATGAGCTGGGGAGCTAACCTTTGATTACAAATAGAATTTTTTCGGTAAAAGCGCGGATTAAATCCAGAAAAAAATGTTCAGTATATAGTTGAAGAAGTCTGTTATCATGTATTTCAGGCCTTTTACCTGGTCATTACATGTCAAATATTCCCAGAAATATCACATTAATAAGGTCACCTCAGAGCGCTCAGTCGTCGCTCAGCGCTGAGCAGTGCGAAGCCATGAAAAAGCAGTCATAATCAGGATACAAACCGTTAATTCAATAACTATATCTTTCGAAACAACATTGGGGCATGGGTCATGACCGATAATTCCATGACCATCTTTCGAAACGGCAATGGGTTATCGGTCACGTCGCATTTGCATGTGTTCAATTCTTCTCGTACAAATGGGTTATTGGATATTGCTCCAATTTCTGATTCAATTTCCATAATTATTTCTATTCTTCAAACACGAATGGAAAATGCCAATTGTTCAATTTTCACTATCAGCATCCTTATGAATATTTAATTAGGAGGCAAGTTTAGTCGCAAGTGTTAGCGTTGAACAACCGCCAATCACAGAGGCATGCTCGTTATTGCCAAATCAAATCAAAACATATTTGATTATGTCAGTGGACGTTACTACGTTCCATAGCATTCTATCAGACGCGACCTTTCTTTAAACAGCGTCCTTGGTTAGCAAATTCTTCAAAACATTTCGATGATTTTCATGTATTTGACTATAGCGTTGGAGCCGATGTTGAGTGCCTCGCTTTGACTCTCTTCTTCCGCGGCAGCTTGAGAATCGCCAACACTGTCACTTCTCTGAGTTCTCTCTCCTTCGTTATTGCTAACACCAGGTTCAAACCTGTATGGTTAGATTACCAAAAGATCGGCTCAGCCGCCCCACTATATAGTATATATATGTTCATCCCCACTCTCATTTCCGATAGACACATCCATATATGACCATATGTTGAGTGGACTGCTGTCGAGCAGATCTCTCAGCATCATAGCATGCAAATACCTCTGCTGTCGCTGTAAGAGAATAAGTTCGCGTACCACCCGTGACGACACCATGAGCTCATGAATATTTATTCATTGGTGGTAAAAAGTTGCAACTAAATGATGGTGATGCTACCCCTATTTAGCGAGCATAAACTTGTAATTCTGGTACCTGCGCCTTATGTTTTATCGTCATTGGCATGCTATGCCAGCCTACAATGATGTCCCCACTTGACGTGGCAACACAGGTATTTTTGTCTTTAATCAAGCTCTCTTTAATCATGAACAGAATTTAATAAGCTGCATTATTTACCTGAAATTACTTACATCCGAAATAACCCGGGAGTCCAGGCAATTAAAGATTATTATTTTCTGAGGTTACAGCAGTCCGATATTCCAAGCAGGGGTTCCTGTGCTGATTTCAGCAGCCAGTGAGTAGAAACAGGGCTCCCGTTGCGAGGTTACTTGTTAGATAAGTATAAGCAAGCATGTGTCTACAGTTGATTGGCTGAATTTGATTTTCTCAAAGAGAGACATGGAGGCGCTCATCATTGACATCTCAGTTTGCATAATGGGAATTTTTATGCCATTAATTATTACCAATATTACATTTAGGGCAGTGGCTTGCGCGGTCCTCACCTGACGTACGAGACGTTCGTAGAGAGGAAATTCTTTATACTGAAACCCTCAGTTTTCTTTTCTTTCATATTTTTTTTTCTGTAATTAATTTTACGAAGTTCTTCTTAAAAAGGTAAGTGAGTAAATCACTCAATGGTAAGGCTTTGTAAGTTTCTGTGATGTCTCCTCCGGTTCTTCTGTATTGTATTGTACTGTAGGAAGATTCACTTTTATTATTCTTTCTCCTTAATTTGGGTCAAGTTTTTTTTTACCAACATATGAATGTTTTTACCATAATTGTGGTTCCCAAACATGGTTGCATTATTCCAGGGGTGGTCTGACGAAGGATTAGTTATTTAAAGTAGGAATGTGGAATCATATTTTTCATTTATTTATTTATTGGATGTGATTGTCAAAACTAGTTATAACGTATAATCTGTATTCATTTTAATTACTGTCTTGTATAGGGGCTGTTATTCAGGTGGTACGATCATGAATGGCGTTATCGCGATGCAGCAGCACTTATGTGCAATAAAATTGTGAAGTGATTCTTTACCAAATGGTACATCTTGTTTCTGGTAATCTTTGGTGTGTTACTCCATCGAAAGCTTTGTTGAAATACCTCTATTCACCGGCCCTAAACCGTAAGCAGTTGTAGAAGGGGGGATCTACCAGTAATGAAGTTACATGTACAATGATTATTGCCGACAGGCTATTTCTTATGAGGTAACCCATAGTTTTATCTCATTATTATTCTTTCCATTATCTTGCGAGATAGACTGGCTGATCTGAAATAAGGGAAGGTGTTATAAGGGTGTCAAGTGACACCATAGTGACTCCCACACCCACACCCACACACACCCTCACATCCACACACACCATTACACACACACCATCACCCTCCTCCATATCTATGGTATGAAAACTCTGAAGTAAGATGCAAAGACATTACGTTGGGAGAGTTCGTTTTACTCGCGTAGAAACTCAACATCGGATATCGAAAAGCGATTCGTAATCTGCAACGGAAACACCTGCGGAAGAAAGGCGTCGGTTTCTGACTCTAGGTTGTTTGATATTTCACAGATCTGATCATGTTCCAGATATCAGGAATCACTGACGTCTCGTATTGATCGGCTTGGTGGCAACAAACTCACAACAATTAATTGAGCAATCAAGAGTTTTTTTCAGGAACAATGACAGGCATTTCACAGCATTATACAGAGGGCTTGCTTCGTCATATGGCACTAAAGGTACTCTATTATCGTGAATTTGCAACATAATGTGGGGACATAAAACACAAAGCTTTAATAATAACACAATATACATAAAATATCAAATATCGGTATACCTAATGGTAACATACATGTACATAAGCATTATACTAATAAGTGTTAAATATATTAGATTGGTTGGGTAGATTACTTGGTTAGTTGCTTTGGATCTAACTATTATAGTTACTGACTGCAAGCTTTACACAACAAATGATTGTATGTGATAGAGTGCAGTAGTTAATCAATAGTTATGGAATGAGTATTATACATAATTATCGGCCTGTTTAAGGAAAGTGGCCAAAAGTCTTTATTGTGCGTATGAAGATTGTGCATACGAAGATTGAACAAATTTTATACGGAGGCGAGATTAGCACATCAAAAATAAGTCGCATTGGAGTGAAAACATTATGAACAAGAACATGGAAGACTGAATATAATTTGAAACGTTTATAGCAATATGGTTATATAGGATATACGGCACAATGGATATTCTCACGACATACAGCACCATGGCTATCCTCACGACATCCCCAACATGCAACAGAAGACTTATCCTCACGAAATTCTTAAGGTTCTTCATCACTGTCAATGATGATGCCATATTTGCGCATCGCTTTGTCAAATATGTCTTCACCACTTTCTGAAGACTCTGATGCTAATTCATCTCTTTCTGGTGGTTGTACATGGCTCACATCCTCATGTTTCGGTCGCTGGTCGACTGGTACAATTCTCTTTACCTTCTTCATCTTCTTCGCCGGCAGGTCGCGTACGATCCTCTGTGTCGCTGCGTTGAATGAGTTCTTTTTCTTTGTGGGTTTATTTGATGTTGTGATTACATCACTCTGTTGTGGCTTCGGTTCGGGGTTGGTCTTAACTGGCTTACTTGGTAATACAGAGTGTTTATTTGAGGCTTTGGTTGATTCATTTGATTCCTTAGGGATTGTGTTGAATTGCAGTTGCATTCTTTGCGGTGCTGTTTGACTATCTTGCTGATGCAACTGAACTTCTCTTGGAATTGATGCATTTTTAGAGGGTGATTCACTTCTTTTGGAATTTAGCGATGGTTTTCTAAAGGGTGATTCACTTCTTTTGGTATTCAGTGATGGTTTTCTAAGGGGTGATTCACTTCTTTTGGTATTCAGCGATGGTTTTCTAAGGGGTGATTCACTTCTTTTGGTATTCAGCGAAGGTTTTATATGGGGTGATTCATTTATTTTGGTGTTCATTGGTGGCTTATTTGAACTGACGTCACGACCTGGCTGCTCTGATTGTCGTCTCGAGTGAAGCGCATCTTGTTTTGGTTTCAGATTAGCTGTACCTTTTGTCGCATCGATAGATGCAATGGTTTCTAACTGCAAATCAGTCACTTCCTCATTTTCTCGCATAGATGGCGTTTTGTAAAAAGCAAGCGACTTGTCATGCTTCCCATCGAGACTTTGTGACTTAGGTGATGTCACTAATTTGCGTTGTTGAGCAGGTGCTGCAGAATTTGTCTCGCTCTTATTCAATTGGTCATCTGCCCAGATGTTATTTGTCAATGAAGAATTCTCTTTAGAACGTGCTGTGCTTTTTAGGACTTGTTTTTTATCTACTGATGTTTTTATTTCCAATTCAATGTATCTTTTCTCTTTTACTGAAGCACTGTTGGACACATGTTGATGTTGATTACTCTGATCTAAACTTGAATTCTTATCCATATTTGATGGGTGATCTGCGCTAGGTTCAACTGGATCATTATTAACGGATTCTTTGGGATCAGCCTCACAAGTCATGATCGGTGACACACTAGACAAGTTTCCTACAGACTCACATTGCTGTTTGCCTTGGTCTTTTCCTTCGCTTGAGCTCTGGTCAAGAATCAAGTTAGTGTTCACTTCCCGTCTTACTTCCCTGTGAGGCTCAGCCTCACCAACTTCCTGGGAAGTCTGTGCAGTGATATTGTTTACATCCACTGGCTTTTCAGTCATTTCAACTCTGGGTGCAGCTTTCCTTTCAATAACCTCAGAATCGTGGTCCTTCCAGTCCAGAATTGGTTTCCACACTTTCCTTTGTCGCTCACGTGAATTAAGTGTGAGTCTTCTCCTTGCATCTTCGGCAGTCGGTTTTGAGTCTAGTGTTTGGTTCTTTTTCGGTTTTGAGGACGCATTCCATAGTTTTGGTGTTAATTTCTGAGGCCGTTTGTACTGCGATGGTTTTCTTGTGTAGGGAATGATGGTAACGGGTTTTGCATCGCTGATCTTCACTTTCTTCTTGTCGGATTCCCGTATTGGTCGAGATGGCATCACTGAAAAATTCATATGGGAGTAATGTAAGCAGACAACTTACAAGAACATACCATCGGATATATCAGAGAGGGAATCACCATCATCTTCGTCGTTCAACCAACTATCGTCTAGAACATTCTGAGCTTGTTTGAGTATGTCCTTCACTTCAACTCTCTTCTGAGTACCACGCTCTGGAAATTAAGCACTGTTGCCCAGATACGATAATATTTAGAAATTAAACTTACCTTTGTTGTTAGTCTTATCCTGTAATTCAACCACATCGACGTTCACCATTTTGGGATCTTTTTCTGATGCCCAAACCGATTTGCCCGGACTTTTGAACAGCTTTGAGAACTTCTGTTGGTTTCTCTGCTGATGTTCTTGGATCTTGAAAATTTCACTCGGTTTCTTATCGCGATCTTTGATCTTAGCGGCTGTTTTTGGCTCACTATTCATATCTTCGGGCAAGCCATAGATATGTCGGTTCTCCCATTCATGTTCAAGAACTTTTCCAGTAATATATTGGTTTTTAAATCGCGCTTCCTGCTCTTCTGTAAATCGATTTCTTAACTCTTGCAACTGTAGCTGTTGTCTGTACTTCGATTCCATTTTTTTGAACTTCCTCATTGCGTAATGCTGATGACTTTGCCTCCACTCTTCCAGTTGCACCTCTATCAACTTCTGGTAAAACCGGTTCTCTCTTTGTTTCCTCCAAGTGTCGTTTGCGTAAGTTTTCTTAATTGATATATACATGGAAGCTTCTCGCTTATTTAAAACGTAATCCTTACTTTTCCCAACTTTGGGTTGGCTCTGACTCACGTTGGACTTGCTTCTACTCTGGGGCTTCTCTAACATGGTCGCAGACTTGGTCTTTTGGTACACGCCGACGGCATCTTCGGTGGAGTATTTCTCTTTGTTGTCTGCGTTCTTCTTTGCGTCCAACGCTTGTCTTTCGGAGGCTAGCAGAATCTTGGTCTCCTGTTTTTCTAGGACAGGCATCGTTTTCTCTCTCCTTGGTGAACTCCTCACGAATGTTTTCACTTTCCTGTATACTAAGGTCGGTTTTGTCTTCTGTTTCTGTGATTCTGCATTTGGCCTTTTTTGAGCTTTAGGTTGGACTTTGAAGCTAGTAGTCGCCCGATTAAATGGCTCTTTATGTTTTTCTTCTTTCTTTGATCGCACGTGTGTTGATTCTTTCTTAGTTATCACATCTTCTGGAGAACTCCTGATAGAAGATCCGGGCACATCACCTTTGTTGGAAGAGAGGGGAGTCTGTCGCATTGACCTCTCTTCACTGGAGTGCCTGTCTCTTGTTACATGATTATTCCTGTAAGATAAGGTATACGTATTGTGCAATTATTTTAGCTGTCATAATAATTGGGCACCTGAGAATATTCCACTCAGGCGGTGTCACATAAAATAATCGATGTGATGTTAGCAATGCATATTATTGATATACAGAGTGGGCCAAAGGTAGTCTACCTACTCCACGTTAACGATTCCTATGCTTTTCAATAGTGCAACGCATTTCTTAGAAAGTGTGACAAAACACATCGCAGTGAAAAAAATCACACTAACACAAAAGAAAGAAATACTTGGTATGGTTAGCCTGACATGTCATGCTGATATTCCTATCATTTATATTCCAATTTCATCAACATTTATGCCGATTTATCTCAATTAATAGAGTGCACTCATCATTCCGCGATATTTCCACTGTTGGCGGCAAACAGGGCCCCGGACCATGAATATATAAGCTTCATTGAACGCATTAAGGAAACGCGCTCTTGTACTATTATTTTGTTTGAGAGTGCTGTTATGTGTGACAGTAGCACAAATGGTTATCTCCTAAAATCACAACAGAGAGTTTGTATTGAAGGGAAGAATACAAGAGATGACATTCCTAAATGCTTGTACAGGGGCTCATCTGATTTTGCTCTCTTCGGGATCACTCGATCACCAGTCGCATTTAAATGTTCCCCCTCATTGAAATTCAACATAACGGTTGTATGTATTCTGTCATGAGTTAAAATGTACATTTATCTTCTGTTTTAAGCTCTATAGATCGATCTGTCCAGTTATGTTTTATATTTGATGATTTTGAAAATGTAGAAGATATTATGGCTTTATGCAAAGAGGCCCGTCCATACGATGAAGAGACTATCGCTGAATCGTTTGCTCTATAAGAGACCAATGTTACTTAATAGATGGTTTGATGTATTTATAATTCGAAATTGCCAGGAAGGACTAGCTGTGTGCATTTAGTTATTTCATTGTTTCATTGAGCTCCCTTGCTCCTTTTGTATTGTTGTTTTACTTGTACATTTATAACTACAAATAAATATTATTATTATTATTATTATTATTATTATTATTATTATTATTATTATTATTATTATTATTATTATTATTATTATTATTATTATTATTATTATTATTATTATTATTATTATTATTATTATTATTATTATTATTATTATTATTATTATTATTATTATTATTATTATTATTATTAACTATCAAATCAATGAATGCGTATTTCTTACCTGAACATGCAAAGGTGATTCTCGACTCTGGCTGCCGCCATTGTCGTGGCGAACTTCCGGTTTCCTTCCTGGCTCTTGGTGTGAGCAATAGTAGACACACCAGCGTGAACTGAGAAAACAACAATTACGCTGAAATGTGGTTATATTGTATCATTAAACACGCACCTTTGGTCTGCGCTTTAACTGTCGTTTCACTTGATTGCTTCGCAGCATTCGATAGTCGGCCATTTTGTTTCGCTTCGGAATTTCCTTTGGCAAAATTATCGATTTTTGGAAGCACTTTCGGTGGTTGCGGTTTTGGAGCTGATGATATATGTCGAGGAATAACTGGATCTATTATTATCCTGTATTGTTAGTTGATCTATTTGCTTTTTGGTCAGAGTACGTACTTTTTTCTTGCTTACTATTCGGCAAAGAGCGGCTGTGGTTCATCGAAAATTTGCCTGTTGGGTTGGAGTTGTACGTCGTCCAATGTTTGCTAGTCCCTGCGTTGGGGGGCTGCCTATCACGTGCAGGTGGAAGACCCAGTTGCTGCTGTCCTGCCTCATGCTGAGTACTGCAAAGACATAGCTATTCTATTAATGATAATTATATTATATTACAGTCTTGTAGTTACTGACTGAGGCAATAACAGACAGCACCTAGATGATTCAGCGCATGCCTGTGAATTTGTGACTCCTCCCTCCCGCAATAAAAAACAAAGGTGAATGACCGAAAGCATAAACAATTGATGAATATAGGATACAATGCAGGTGGGTATTGCAAAAGTTTATTGGAATGATTACACATTACGTAGCAATACTATTACGTCATTTCCTCAAAACACATTTTAGTTATACGCAATCGTGGTTTGATAACTATACCTATATCCATAGATCGGAGTTATTTATAGACTTCTGATGGCATCATTTGACCTCATTTTACTTTGGAACACCATCATGATCATTCAAAAAAATATTATCACGTATAGAACCGTATAAAGGTATGGAGCAAGTTAATCAAAATATACAAGCCAGCCCGAGTGATTCAGCTGAGCTACTCATATGGTTTGTGTAATCGAATTTACAGAAACTTGTGAATATCTAAAATAAAAGCAAACTGACACTGGCCGAGTCGGTTGAACACCGAATGGATGTCCAAGATCCACTTGTATGGGGGGTTGACGCGCGAGGACGATGTCATGCCTCTTCCACGGTGAATCACTGGTTCCCAAACGACTATCCCGAGTGTATAAGCTGGTTGTGCTGCTGACCAAACCTTCATTCCACATCCTTCAATGATCTTCTCAATAATGCCAGATCACTGGGAGTGGCGTACGTTTGTTATAACATGCATGACTCAATTCCAGATCAATAAAACTTTTATTATGAGAAGGTTCTCAAAATATCTGGCATGCTTCTTGGACTTCGAATGGCTTTGGAGGATTTGCCTAACGAGCAATCCTACCGAGAGACCTGCTATAATCGTGACTAAGAGCACGTTACATACTCTCAGGATATGATATAGAATATTACAGCATATAATTATGTTCGTTTGTCACTGAAGAGGTTTGTCACAACTCACAAGGGATATGACTGACCTCAGAGATTCACAGAACAGGAAACGCTAGTAATATAATGCATTTGTGGCAGGATGAGACCTGCCGATTGGACAATGTTTGAGCAATGGAACTTCAAAATTCTGATTGATATTGGTAATCTTGTTCCAATTCCTTAATCGAAAATCGTGTTTTCATGTTTGTTTGTTGCTCAGATATACAGGCTCCACAGCGTAAGGGCCAAGGCAGGAAAAAAAGAGAGAGATAAGTGTCACAAATGCAATTACCGGTCATTCCGCAATACATGAAATCAAGCATGATAAGACCCAAATCAAACAGATGTAAAACAAGGAAACAATATCTACAGAGAGGCCACTTAAAAATAAACCCATACTTTGAGTCAGCAGTAGCAAAAACTTAAACATATATAATTATGACTTTTTGGCGTATGGACAACAGGAATCAAAGATTCAGGGGTTACATCATTTCTCTCCTTCCTTGTCCCGGCTTAAATAGTTTAAATTCATCCATGATGGGCCCCTAAAGCAAAAGAAGATAAAGGGTACGAGTAGGCGAGTAAATTTATACACAGAGATAGAGTCGAAATCTGGTTTCGAAGCGACAACCCCCTAAATGGTGAGGACACAAACCACTCGGCCTCCATCCAGCATAAAAATAAAGTAGGCACATGACATGAGACATAAACGAGATTAATTATTTTCATAACCTTTTTCACTTTCACCCAAATGATCTCTTGAGCTGTATTGTTTCTTTCTTTTTGCGCCGCACGTCCAAAACTTAATATTATGTTCACATTGCACGTTGAATCGCAGTGTGCGATGATTTTTTGACGAAAGCAATACAAATTGCACAAGCGGCTTCAGTTAACGACGTTTCGTTAGTGAAAGGAGAGATCCTGTTAATTCTAGACTCGCCTGTGTGATTTTGGTTTAATGCTTTTAGAGGCACTGATTGGTTTTGGGACTGCACTAACAGAGCGGATCACGTGCTGTTTCGAGTCTGATGGCAGATGCATGGCATTATTGGGTGTATACAGACACTGCACACTATTCGTTTATCCCAAGGATCAAGAGAATTGAGACTCAGCACATTGAAACTTATAACATGAGAGCAACACAATTAATAGTCAATGGGAGACAGCAAATGATTGATTATTTGATATACCAAGCAGTTTGATCCATGTTGAAACTCTCCTTTTTTTATGACTATATCCTATTTGGTATGCAATCTATTGCATGCACTGGTTTTATTCAGTGAGCTGTTTGTTTAGGCATTGGTTACAAAAAGAATTATATGCATCATCGTAGCATGTGTGCAAATAATGATGCTTTTATCATAATGGCTTCAGTGGTAACACCATTTGAATCCCGTTGTAGTAATCGGTAGCAAATTGCTGTTATTATTTATGCTATATAACATACTATACAAAAAGNGCATGCACTCGTAGAGTATAAATTAATTAACCTCCGCCGATCGTTGAGCGGGCAGGTATACAGGCAGAAAAGTACAAACGTGCATGAAAACATAG
>KB309561.1:48566-131144 GCA_000328365.1 Capitella teleta
AAACAATTTGCCGAGCGGCCATCTGTACTTACATCATTCTTTAACAACAAAACAATTAACGTTTTTTAAACATTCATTAATAAATAATACACCATGTATTAATAATAATAATAACAATAATAGCAATAATAATAATTTATTCACTTATATAGCGCGGTATATACATATAAGTTTCTATGCGCTTCACATGAGTTAAAAAGAGAAACATAAAAGGTAAAAAGAGGAGGAAAAGTTCGTCAATTGTTATCATTAAAAGCTCTGTTAAAAAGGTAGGTTTTCAAGATATTTTTAAAAGAGACAATATTTATATAGATATTAATGATTATGTTGTAGTACATTGTGGCCGTCATCATCGCCTTTGATCCTCCACACGGAGGGATGACTTTCACAAAGTGTTTACAGGATAAAGTGTTGTTCGTGCGTGCAAGCAGTCCCTGCGTGCGTGCGTGTCATAATTATATTCAATCACGGTACGAACCATTAATTCAATAACCAATAACACTAAATTGTGTTGACTGCGAGTTACGAAGGCCTTAAAATAGTCTTACAAGAAGTTGTTGCAAGATTTGTGAAAAAGTATGTGAATGGGTTCTGTGTGGGCATTGCATTTTGAATTTATGATGATTCGTAGTGCACATTTTTGGAGTTTAATAACGCCTTGGAGGCGTGTGCTGTACCCCCAAGCAAGTAAATCGTATGTGAGATGTGGTTGTATTAATGAATTGTAAATTTGTAATTTTATGTGTTGTGGTAATATGTTTCGAAGTCTGTTAAGAGCGCCGCATGTTTGAGCTATTTTCATGTTTATTTTCGTGGTGTGCGCTCCCCAAGTCATGTGTGTGTCTAAAGTTATGCCAAGAAAGTTGAATGTGTCAGTGGTTAGTATTTGAATGTTATTGATGTTTATGGCTGGTGAGGTGATTTGGCGTTGTGGTGTATAAAATGTCATGGTTATCATCCATCATTTATTTCACACAAAATACAATACATGTATTCATTGATAAATGATATCATATTTGAGTTTAAACAGAAAAAAATGTTTTAAACAGAAAAAAAAAAAGAAGGTAAAAAAAAGAAGCATTTATCATCAAGGATATTATAGAGGTGTCTGAGGTTGTCTGTTTAAAATGCCATTTATATGTTTCCATGTTTCTTTTTGGTTGTTCACTAACTGTAGATTTTATTATTTCAAAGACTGTTTTTATCTGAAATTTTATTCTCAGGGCTCTTTCCTATCATGGGTATTTTTCATAGTTTATTTTCAACTGTTCTATTATATTAAAATATTCATGGTGAAATAAAATTTTATGAGTGAGCTGCAATATATCACACTGGAGTTCCCTAGTTTCACTTAGTTCACAATCCATATGCTCTTGTGATTCCATTAAACATTCTATGCCTATATCCATGAGTGACTGGTATTTATGAGATTTTGCATTGAATTGATGTCAAGAATTTTAAAAGCCACTCACATCAAATCATTTGAATGGCAATTACTTGCTTTGCTTTGCTTTTCCAAGGCGAATAGTGTCCATGAAGCTCAGAAAATTTAATTGAAATTGTATTGAAAGGATTGATGAAAGAATCAGCTGCAGTAAAATATAATTAATTATTATGGGATGCAAATGACATTGAGGGTCGTACTATAATTTTTAATTAAAGCGTTTTAATTTAATGTAGTAAAACCTATAAAAAATGATCTCGATTGCATGCATAAATCAGAGTTTGCTGTTCTCTTGAAATCGCTATTTGTTGTTTAAAATTATCTTCAATGCATCAATTACTGCAGATGAGAGCTGATTCTTAAAGATCTCGTCGTACTTTGGCTCCAAATCTTCACTCAAAAAAAAATTTAAATGATTTCATCTAAAGGATTTAGATTCATGCCACTGATAATTCCCACTTTGCTGCTAAAAATATGTCATTTTGTTGTTGCTCTCGATCTCGACCTATTCTTCAAGCCGTGATTATTGATAACCGGAAGTACTTCGGCAACATTACACCAATGTGAGCGATCAATCCATGCTATAGAGTATCTCTGCTTGCACCATGCCCAGCAATATCGGCATCTTGCGATATATTGTTTCCCACATGTTCATGAGAATGCTTTTAATGATAACCACATGTGTTTAGCAAGGGACAGTGCGAATCGTAGTTCACTGGCCATTTTAGGATTTCGTCCAGGAATCCAATGAGACCGAACCGTATCCGATCCTTTTCGGCTCGGACACCGCCGGATTTAGCTTATATTGTACACTGTATTATTTGCATGTACAGGGAATGTACAGGAGACTCGTGAGAATTCGGCCGGTCGACCCCATCCCGCTCAGATCGGCCTTTGGTCACTGGTCCGCTTCCTTCCACTTGGAATGTAGAATATAAATGATACAATGGAATAGAGTCGAGTAAACATTTAAATAACTGGTTACTGGTTCAACTCCCGCTTTCCTAACTGCACTCCCCTAGTCCTTAATTTTAATTGCTGTGGGATAAGGTCGATAGACTGAATGCTCAAATGTACCCGGATGTACTATCAGCCATTGATCGGCGTTTGTCCTCTGTTATTTCTGTTTTTCCCGGTCATACATGCCACCCTCGTTACCTTCCTCTTGCTCTCATACTTTCGCGTTCACATATCTCACAACAATAACGTAATTGTCTCCTCTTCACTTTCTGATTGCATTCTCCACTTGCTCCTTGCAAAACTTGCTTTATGCCTTCATCATCGCAGTCAGTTGTTGGCATATAGATTAAAATCCCTACGAGGTCCTCTGGTGTTCTTCACAGTCTCACTCTCATGACGGTCTCTGATGATTCGCATACCCCATTTGCCTATTTTCAGGGTCTCACATTTGCGATTATTTCACAGGCTGACGTCACAGGACGTCAGCCTGTGCGGACGAGGCTCTTTGCTGCAGGCTATTGCGGCAGGTCTCCATTCACGTCAATGACTCGATCCATTTCATAGCTGTGCATGATTGCCTCGGGATGAGATGCTCATGTGGCTTCCCGTTGCCTTCCCCAGGGAGTGATGGTGGACCGTCTCTCCAGTTGTCTGCTAGGAGTATACTTATACGTCTTGGCGATGCCCTGTATATGTTAATTTGAATCTGTTTAAATAATAATTCCCTGTAAATACAATATATAGTTACTAACCCTAAGCGTAACGTACTTTCCTAACCCTAGCCACAACCGTTGTAAATTTGGAATATTGAGCATTCGAGCTTAATTAAAGAGCCGATCCCATCACACTCACCACCAAGAACGAGTGCTCATTGGCATTCGCCTCAGTTCAACATCCAGGCACCACATTTTACTAACTGCAATGTGCCATGATTGGGTGAATGTGATTATAAGCTCAGTCAGCACAAAAAAAATGATACTTGGCAGCAAAAACAAAACTTGGGGTTGCTTCAATACACCACCATAACAACATATACAACCAGTCAAAAGATCAAATATAGTAAGCTCACCGTTCTCTCCCCGCCGGGTTCTGGTATTCCTTGTTCACTAAGAACCGTGCACTGTTGTCCAAACTGGGCAATTCAAACGTCATCGAGTAATTTGGCTAATTCGTGATCACAATGTTTGAGGAAAAGTGCTGCCACTGATCTGGCAAATCCGATTAATGTGTGAAATATCTTAGAACCATTGGGTTAGCAAAGCGTGACCAATGATCGATTGGGCGGTGTCCGCATAGTGGTTGCCCTTAGTGACCACTATACAAAGGTCCAGAGGTCCTTTCGATGTCCGAATGCTTTCTTCTTAGGTCTTTCAAAAGATCAACTGCAATAATGAAACCAAAGTTCAATACGCCGATTGATTGAATTTACGACTGCTTCAGCTGTTGGTTGAATACTTCGTTACTACTTCATATATGTGGCGAAACGGGGAGAGGTACCCGGATCTGTAAATATAGTACGTGACCTTCTGTGTTGTAGGATAAGTGCCAGTAATGATCATACTGCTGGTTGGTCAACAATAATCCCGAGGAGACCTTCCACGTATAAGTATCTATTGTGCTGATCAAAGATGATTGTGTGAACTAAGTAAACTAATCGATTATTGCGAATGCTGCTCTAATCATATAATATAATATTATTAGGTCACGCTAGGATTCAATCATAATATTATTATGACTGAATCCTAACGTGATCTAAATTTCGTGCCAAATTTCTTGTTGCAACTCTACAATTGTTGACCAACTAAAAAATAGTTGTCCTTTAGTTTCGCTGTCACCTGTAGACAGCGACTCAGAGGTCAGTTGCACAAAAAGACACCTCACTGGTCAAAGGTCATAACATTTATAGCTTCATAACCAGCTAGTGTCTTTGCAAAGTAGAATGCGGGCATAAGAGTATTGATATTAGAATACAGGATATGTTACAGCATGGATAATAATCATTACAAACACCATCCAGTGCATATACTGAGATGTGTTGAAATATAATAATACATTATATTCAAATAAGTAATCAGAATTAATTAATTAGAAGTAATTAAACTTAATTAGAATTATTAAATTACATGTAATTATAAACGCACCTAATAATGCTAATTTTATCCGAACTCTGGATAAACATATAAACACGTCCGGCACAGAAACTCCAACAACCTGACTCCATTCGATTTGCTGAAACGAGATCCAGTCCTATCAATTTCCCTGAACACATTCACCGATACTGACTATTAGCCGAATAATTAGGTGTACAGGTGAGCGAGATCCATAGAAAGCCAATTACACTGGTTGATTGCACAGTATAGTGGCTAGCAATTCACCGGGTTGTTCCCTGGGTCTCGAAGCATTCTTTGAAGCGAACCCTCTGGTTAACCACAATGGTAACAACATCAAGTTAAGTTAGACAACACTTCGATAGATCTGTGAAAACTATTTTTTGGCGATACAGGAAGATTGCTAGTGAAGTGACGAGATAATATTACTAGGTGATTTGATCACCAGTAAAGAGAATTAAATTGACAATTAATCGGAAAGTTTTTTGTCCATAACGACTATAAGAAAATTCCACTGAGATTACACAAGCGTGTTCATTAGCAAATAAGTGTACAAGACGTGTTGTCTTATATAAGGTAATATAATGCGGTGGTTGATGTCATTCCATAAATAATATAATTATATTATGAACTTATTTGTGAACTGATGTGACGCCAAGACACAGAGCTGAAATATGCTCTAGATTACAGTAATTACAGTACGAGGCGTTACATAATTACACATCCTCTCACCTTTCTCTGGACAAACCAGGCTCAATCCGTGCTGTTAGGTATCTGGGCGACGCACATGGCGGTAGGATGAGCCGCTCCGGGGAACCAGGAGCCATCGCGACACCTTTTGATTGGATTAATCGGACTCAGGTTCCTGGGAGGTCCAGCGTGATAGAATAGCTTATGCGCATAGAGAAAGGCACAAAAAATACGATCAATGAAATCCGCTAGAATACAATGGGAGTTGATGGTAACCACATGTGAAACCAACTCGTATTTTCAAACGGCGACAAGGTTTCGATTGGGGAAACAATATATAAATATATGCTATGCAGCAAAATCCGTTTTTTTTTTTTTTATTGGTTTCGTTTCGTTTTAAAGTGTATGTTTATAATGCAACTTCATTAAACAGCAGGACTCATCACCAAGTTGCTTGAGTTCACGAATGCAACTTCATTAAACAGCAGGACTCATCACCATATTGCTTGAGTTCACGAATGGAATTAATTGCAGTGAGATTTTCATTCAATTTACAGCAAATATAAATTTTAACTTCGCAAAATGTATAATATTGTAGCAAACTCCGCGATCAGAATGGTATTCTCAAACTAATGAGTGCATTCTGCTCTTCTGCGCTATCCTATTTGGCTCGATAACTCATGATTCAATGCTTGATTCAATTGCGTAACAAGGAACATCCTAGCAGAGTGAGTACTTTAATATGACTGCCCATTGAATAACGCAGCAACACCTGGCGATATGACATACAACCACTCAGGTGCTCCCTCCGGACGGATTTCTCTTCAGTTGTGACCGTATGCTGTGGCAGGTGATTCCAGAGCGACAGCACTGGGGTCAGTGAGGTCATGCAGGCTAATTAGATATTATATAATACTCATACTGTAAGGTTCATATTCCACTATACGCATACTGGCCCATCAATGGGAAAGCTGTGATGTATTGATTCCAGAATTCTCGATAGTCATCTGGCATATTACCATTCACAAGCAGCGAGCAACGCCATCCTCTTAATTACCCACTCTTAGCAATAATTCAATGGTATGCGTTCACTTAGACAGAATGCCGTCTGAATATTCTCATATACAGACGGAGGTATATATGTGTGTATAAAAGTGGAAGTTACATGAAATGATCATGAATTCAGCGCTCAATTTCAGAGGCTCGTAGAAAATTGCGTAATTTGGCAATTAAGAACGCTACCACCAGCCTGAAACTCACACAAAGCGACAAACTAATCTTGATATATTTTGCCACCTAATTAAATAATAAACCATATCCTCAGTTTATAAATAAAGCCACTTGAACGCTCGACTGAACAAATTATCAAATTCTATATAGTAGTAGTATATATATGCAAATGAACTAGCTTTGGGAGGGAGCGGGGAGGGGCCAGAGAGAGATCCTTCATTACTTCAATTGAAAAATGTCGTTCAGATTGCTCGACTAGTCCTGCTAATTCCTGAAGTAAAGTGTAATATTGGCAAAATAGAGTTGTTGTTGTTGTTTTTTATTTATGCTAAGTGTCAAAACAAAAAGCCGAAGTGAAATCATCACAGATCGCCACTTACACTTAAATTTTTTGTGTTATAGTGTTTCTCTCTTAATTGTGATACCGGCCATGCATGCAAAGCAAACATTCTAAATAGTAAAGTATGCAGTGAAAATAATGTGCCACAGCATGACAACATTGACCTCGAAATGTGAGAGAATACTCATTAAAACATCTATAGTCGGTAATTGTTTTGACAAATTTGCGCGTATTTTCCCTGGAAATCGGCGGCCGACATCGCTCGAATGCACGACTGCCTCTCGACAAATGCGAGTTTTATCCCATCATCGCATTCTCACAGTTGAAAATAAATTATGCAAATGAGGCGAATGGCTGAGTGCGCTGCATTTGTAAACATCTTGAAATGTCGGCATAAATTTGCCGATTTTAGTAGGAAATAGTGGACGGAATCTAATTTTGCATAGTGTGGCGTTTCTATAATAGATGATTTTATTACAGGATTTTCAGCGTGTCTGCCAATGCTCACCGGTTTTGACGCCAGAAACAACTTCCAGTTTTTAACATATAAGTGTCATCAGCGAAGATCTGAGATCGCCGCTGACGAATATATTCGCGCATTGGCCGCTAGACAATATCAGTCCTCCTCATCTTCTAACAGCACAAGGGCAGGGGGGTGGAAGGAAGCATCTTCCTCCAAAAAGACAAAACAAGTATTCCCTAAATGACCAGATCATTAACAGAGTTCATGTACTCACTCTTCCCTTTCTTGACTGATTGTGCTGACAGCACCTGCATGTCCACCTCTTTTCATATCCAACTATTTTCATATTAATATGAATATGCGGCAACCCATATGCCGCATATTTATACGGCATTTGATAGGCCTAATAGTTAGGTAACCCGAGCATCTAAAATTTTATCTAGTGTGGGCTAATTTTGAGCCTAATACAGCAATCCACGGGCCGGTGATCGGGATCCGCCATGACATTATGTTCTGTGCCATAGCACAGGGCTAATTCGGGATCATAACGCACCTACTGCGTCGTGAATCGGGATCCGCCATGACATTATGTTCTGTGCCATAGCACAGGGCTAATTCGGGATCATAACGCACCTACTGCGTCGTGAATCGCTCAGCTGAATCACTAATCCCAGACGGAGTGTCTACGTACCAGGCCGCCTGGGATATAGCCGTGAGCTACGTACCAGGCGCCTGGTGTTTAGTGGGTTGAGGTCTACGTACAAGGCCGCCTGGGATATAGTCACAAGCTAAATGCAAGGCTGCAGTATGATGGTAGTAGGAGCATCACCCTAGCTCAGTGCCCTTGCAATGCTATGGGCGTGTGATCTGAAAGCCGTGTGTCCGTCTCCAGTGTGTGTAGCCATCATTTCATGTGGTGTAGAGTGGAATTTCAACTCAAGCTTTAAACCAGGAAAGGCAAGGGAGCGGAGGAATTTGGGGGAAGAGATGAGGAGGCTGGCATAGCGCGGATAAAGGGAGAATAGCAAGAATGGAGGAAAGTAAAGCTTATGAACGCTTGGAAGAAGCAACCTGTGGCACAGGAGGTCCCAGGTGCAGCTCGAGGCGCAAGGCCGGGTTCATGCAACCGATACCCGTCTTCATGCTTGCAAGCGTGGCCACTGTATGGCAGGTAGTCCAGCAGTGTCCCTGTTGCCGCTGATAACTTCAAAAGCAATTCAACATGTTGCCTAGCTTGCAACAGCTCATAATGAATTTTGCCCATATAGGTTTTAACATGGGGTAGACCTGGGACTTAACGGCCACCCTGTATGTGTATATATATAAGGTTTGACAAGGGGGTCAATAATTGCATTATTGACTAACTCTGGCTGTTGAGGGACATCACTTTCTTTAATTATATACCGCTTAGAGCGTGCACGCGTTCTTAGATCGGCTTCATCAATGATCCAAGAGAGCAACATTTCTTCTTTTTCAACCACTGCTTTTTTGCTGAATGGTTGACATGCTCTAGATCGCCTTGGAAGGCCAATGGCTGTTGGGCGTGACAGGTTTATTTTGGCCTATCACGAGGCTTTGATGGAGGGGGGCATTTTCAGCCGCAGGACCTGATCTGGAATATCTACAAGAAACCAGAGTGAGCAGAGTGAAGTGAGCAAAGAATAGAATCTGCAAGTATCTTGCGAGGCAAGAGGAGAGGAACTAGTGTGCTGGGAGGAGCTGGAAGAGGACTGCTGCGACTCCACTGGAATCATCGATTCATCGTGAATCGGTTCAGCAACAGCAACTCAGATGGCAACTTTCTATTGTTTGTTTAGGGGATTACTACACCAGATTAAAAAAAATATTATAAAATCAAAATCGTTATTTTTCATACTATTTTATTGTTAGAGTGGCGAGTAGTGCAGATCATGAACTTCCTAGCAATCATATCGCCTGGTATATAGCCACAGCGCCAGGCGCCCGGCGGCCCTGTACGTAGACAGACCATTACCCACTCCACACCAGGCGGCCTGGTACGTAGCTCACGGCTATATCCCCGGCGGCCTTGTACGTAGACACTCCGAATCCCAGAACCCCCGACTCCATGATTCCATCTCACGCTGCCAGTATGCAATAGGCTAGTGTCATTATACAGAGTGCTACTATAACTTTATTATAGTGGCCTTCGCCCATTGAAACCGAAAATTCTGCGGTCCTATATTTTCGCGTGCTCTATGACATCCTGGCGATTTGGATCCGATAGACAACTGAAGGATGGACACAACGAACATATTCAATTTGAGGTCATTCAACCTCTCCAATCTTTGATGACCGTCGCGCACCGGCCGAATCCTAGTGTTACTGTGACAACGGAATTGGTGCATTGGGGTCATCACCGTACATCGAATTGCGTGTCGTCAGCTTAGGAAATCGAACCCCATTGGTGATATTGCTGAGAGGTTGCATGCATAGACAGAAGAGGGCGGGTCGTGTAAGATCGATCTCTGAGGGACACTGTAGAGCACGGGTGGAGCTACAGGGTCAGTTATGAGCTCTTGCCACCCACGGCGATTGTCAACATAGGACAGGAACCAATTGTTCATTTCAGCCTTGGTCATACCTTGCGGGATTAGGCTCGATATGACATTGTCCGAATCGACCCTTGCCCCCATCCTAATCGATCGACGCAGCTTTTTATTGTGTCTCAACTTTACGATGGCATGCGCACGAGATACTTTATTTCAATCACAACATAAATTGTCGTTGCTTCCCGGGAATCGTTAAATACAAAGACAAAATTATGCTATTTGAATATATCGTGCAGCTAAATTAATTGTATTCTATGTCTTCTGCATGATGCAATTGTAATAAATGGTAATAATCATATCGACAACTGTGTGAATTATCTAATCAAAGTAAACATCTTTAACCCTTAAAATGTCATAACCCCCCCCCCCCAGGCCAGCATTTTTTTGTACAACTTAAAACTTATTAACCTGATTGTTAATGAGTAATAACATCATATATACATGTATAATTTACGCTGAACAAAAGATAAAGAGAAAAATATCTAAAATATGAAGCTGATGATAATTATAGACATGTATGCACAAGGAAAGAATACCTTAGAGCGTATAGAGAGATAGAATACCCTTAGAGCGCCGCGGACGAGTATACTCATTTTGTAAAACCCGCACCCGTGCGCTGGGAGCGTCGACGGTTCATCGCCATTTTTGCAAACCGTGCATCATTGAATTTAAAGAGCCTAAGGTTCACCGGGCTGTGGCAGACTCATTCTGACCTGAATAATTATTTATGTGACCCCTGACACACTTCTGGCCAATCCTGAAGCCCCCTGCACATGACATCATAGCATGAATATTCAACATGGCAGCATGAATCATTGATGAAACAATTAAACCTCATTACAACTTGTCTATCTACCTAATTATCAGCGTCACGTGACTCACGTTCACTCGATGAAACAATCATGCTGTGTCCATTTCCCCACAGGACATATTCACACCGAAACCCTTTATGATACGCATCAGTGAATGGTCCAAATTGTGTCTTGTCACATTTTCTGTGGAGTTGTTTATCTCGGTTCAGTCCGTCAAGTGATAACAACGTGAGTATTTAAACCCTGAAAATGCCAACGGGATGATTTTGATTTTAACCTCCCTAAAATGCCTCTTTTGGTTTACTTCGGATTCATGTGCATAGTTGTATCAATTAAAGAATCTTGTTGGCATTTTCCGTGATGGCATAAGCCACGATTAAGCAATTCAGCACCGGCACAAGGGCTAACTATCTATGCTGTCTTTCCCCTCATGCTCCTTCTTTGCTTCTACGTTTTTGTTCACCTGTAAACGTCAAATTATTTTGAATAAATACAGCGAAGTCAGACAAGAAGCGGTTTCTACGAAGAGCTATCGTATAATATTATATACGTAGGTTCAATGATATATTGAATACATATATCATCAGTTGGGAGGCCGCAGATTGAAGGATTGCGTCTTGCGTATAAGTTTATATATGATTAAATAATTTTCAAAATTGAAGGAATATATGACGAATTCTATGAGATTTAATGTTATGATTAGCATCGAAGCACTTGTATATGAAGAATACTCAAAATAGGTGCATGATAGCACCCACGTCAACCAAAATAATTATATTCTGAGCAATTCCAGACCCCTGCATCGACTGATTCCTATCTTCCATAATCTATAATACTATGCGAACGAAGCTTTAGAGACAGGAGAACATGAAATCCCCCCGAGAGCACTCTGCCGCCATTGACAATCAATACGTGGGTCAGCACCCTGAGCCGATTCAGGTTATAAAGGAGACGATGCCAGCAGTTACGCCTACTTTATAAGCAAAAGAGGTCCCTCCCGGTTCAAGCAAGAATAGAAATGCAATGACGCGTTTCAAATACAGCGAGGATCACTCCGATGAAGCATGGATTGATTTCTGATTGATTCTTTATAGGAAACAATTGCTCTTCGTAAAGGTTCAGTGGAATCATGGAGGCTGATGAGGAATACTGGCAACAGGTGAGCATACTGCGCCAATGCAGAGTGGTTCATAGGGAGTCCTCCGTCTGCAGTAGCTGTTAGTGGCCCAGCATTATACTACCAACCGGTAGTAGACATTGGTTGCGTCAGAAATATCGTTAGCACTTAGCAATGCCTGCTCACTGGCATTCTATATAATAAACCATCAATTACATAATCCCTTAAAGTGTTTGATTGCAGTATGCATTCCTGGCGTACGTACTCTACTTACCCTTTACTGATATTAAGCTAATTACCTCTAATGATGCCACACCTGTAGAATCCCCAGCACGCCATAGAATGTGTGTCTTCTCAACGCCCATCTTAGCCTTGATTTGCCCTGTGGGTGCAAACGTTCACCTTGTAGACCATTGGTATGCCTAGTGTTGGATATATATGTATACGCAGAAGTTATGAAGCGGGCAACTATAGAAGAGATAAACGATAGAAAGTTTGTATCATGTCCCTAGTTATCGTATAGCACAGAAGTCGTACATCAAACTCGATATTCGCACCTCAGCTTCTCGTATTGCATCTTGTGCTGTTCGCCGCACGTTTATGAAGCACTGAGCCGGAATGCTATAGGCTCAACTCAAAGTTTGTGGTAATCTCATAAACGTTGTGCTCCTTGATGGGGTAAAAGGGGAGATCGCTTGGAAGCGATGTAGCCCATGGGATGGCGGAGTTTCATGGGGAAGCACCTGAAGAGAAGCAGGTATTGGAAATGATTGCATGCAGTAGGGGATCAGTGTGCTAATATGTGTGTACTTCACAGGTGGATCAATTCAGTCCCGAGGAAATCGCAGGTGAGTTTGTTTTTACTATCGTTTGATAAGAGGCTTGCACTTCACTGGGATTGCAGACACTGTTAGTTTGTTTTTATATAGCTCCTGGATATGTTAGAATTGAGTAACCTCAACGGTTGAAACTATACTTACATTCAGACTGCTAAGACCTTCCATGATTGCAGGGTTACTCAACGTTATCAATCATGAGAGAATCGCAGTTATGACGTGCATATTGATTGATGAAGGTCCCTGCTGAGTGATATTGGGGCATTATAGTGCGTCACTCTACCATGAAGCGGGTGGGGGTCACGTAAGATCCTATTAAGTCTGTTCTCTTGATTGACAACTCCTGATTACTTACATCAGGATAACGAGTAAGAAACACTTGGTGGCCACTTTTTTTTAGTACAATCCCCTTACCTATCAAAGCAGCACAAATGAGCCCTGGATCGATGCTTCCAAATATTGACTATCAGCAACCTTTGAGGGCTTTATGGTGGCTGTGTCCACAGTAGTTGACATTGTCATGCTAAAACTGAGGTCATATGTCACAGTCCTTTCTGCTTGGATTCTGAGAACAGTGTGGATCGAAGGCTTATTCGTTCAGCATCATACAGGGACATGGCCCACCGTCACCGTGCACGATCGATTCCAAATTACAGGCAGCTGAGGGTTTGGTTTATGAAGAAATACATGTATGTATAATAATTAATTCAGCAATAATTTATCCGGAACGCAAACGAAATGAAATTCCTCCGCGGGCGCTCAGACTACCTGGCGGAGCAGATGCAAGCGCTTATTTGCACCTGTCTGTTGCCTGATTGACGACTCTGATGAGAGGGCTGTATTATTATGCTTTTGGCAGAGCGATAACTCGAAGCGGCAAACCACGATGAATCGCTGTCGAAATTGCATGATGAAAGATTAGAGCAAGGAACATCTGTGCACCGAGTGGCTGACAGACTTGTAGGCGGAAAATTGGTATTGAAATGGACAGCTGGGTAAACCCGTGTATTGTTTTATGGTATATTGAGGTCAGATGTCGAAATGGTCTGTATTCTTAGGCTATGTTTTCAGTCTTTTTTATCTTCGCCAGAATACCAAGACGCCTTCGCTTTGTTTGACCGCGATGGGAACGGAACCATCACGACCAAGGAACTGGGAAGAACCATGCGTCAGCTAGGATTCCATTTCGGAGAACAAGACCTTCACGACATGATAAATGAAGTCGATGCCGATGGTAGGCCCCAACTCATACATGAAACGTAGACATAGAGCATAACTGCCCTAACTAGGTCTTTACGTGAAGATGAAGTATTCGACTATTGACTCCACCCCGCCCCTTTTATTTCTGACAAATTACCTTAAAGTTCCCAAAACCACGCAGCCCAAAATAGAAGAACAGCTCAGACGTTGAAAGAAGACGCTGCTTACTTTAACGAGGTAGTTATGATTGATCGACGATAAGAGCGAAATTTAACCACTGGGGGCTTGATGAAAGAAAGGAGATAAGTAGGCTTGTGTGTCGAGATGATGAACCGACGCAGACTATAATCTCACGCAGGCCGTTTCAAAGGATAACAGCTTCAAGGGGAGCTCTGCTCATTTCAACCCCCTTTAGATCGATTCTATGGGGTTTCAACGATTTTAAATAAACCGCCGAAACGATCTGCTAGCTATGAGAGTTATTCAATACATGTACATAATCCTATGTCGATTAAAACCGACAGATGAACAGATGACTAAAGACAAACAGTACACTTGTTCAGATATTGGTGCCTAAATTATTTCGGATTAGTTCACTGAAGTTCAGTGTACTGAGCAGTTCGCATGTGCCGACCCTGGATGGTATTCAGGCGCATTCATTGCAATATATGATTGAAGGGTTATTGCGTTTACTTTCACTTCTTCGTCCCACAGAGTGAAAGTCAGTCTGTTACATCTCGATCACATTCTCCCGTTAACACACACCATCCATTTTAAGAACTGTTCGGTTTCATGTTTAGTGCAACATTTAGCAATGCGTACATTATGTCTCAGAAGCGATATATCTGACACTAAAACAATCGATCAGTCACAGATGTACTTAACGATCTTGACTAGATAATTAACGTGTCTAGAATTGAGAAGATTAACTGCTTGCTAATCTATCAAACGTTCAGGTTGCAAACACAAAACAGGGTGCACACTGCACAGCCTTTAGATAAGGCCCATTATCCGATACTCCTCCGATAATAACCTCATATTCTCCCAGTACCGTATTATTATACAGTGCTTAAAACATACATGTTACCCTACTTGATCAAACGCATTACTTAGATCTGATTCCACAGGCAATGGAACCATGGATTTCCCAGAATTTCTTGCATTGATGGCGAGGAAGATGAACTCAGAGGACATCGAGGAGGAAATGAAGGAGGCTTTCAGGGTATTTGACAAGGACGGCAACGGATTCATCTCGACGGCAGAGCTACGTCACGTGATGGTGAATCTTGGTGAGAGACTGGCTGATGACGAGGTTGAGGAGATGATCCGAGAAGCCGACATGGCAGGAGATGGTCAGATCAACTACGAGGGTAGGTACAGTGGCTGCTACGAGGCTTAATATTCAAAGATAACCAGGTGCAATACACTACTGGCAACCACCCTAAAGTAAGAAATATAATGTAAAGATATCAACAACAGAATAGCACAGAATCAGCATTTAGCTTGGTGCGTATATAACACTACTATTCTGGTAGATCTTAAAGACTCCTCGTGCGCAAATGGCGCTCATGAAACCGATATCACAAATGTCAGTTATCAGTCACGTGTCCACATCTGCTGTTCCACGATGAACAGTTGCGCAAATCATTGTTATGCACCTAAACAGGTTATGCAATCGGATTGAAATGTGAATCAGATAAAACAATTTCCTAAAGGCCCAGGCACCACCAGAACCGGGAAACATGATACAATTACTGCGGACGCAATGAAGCTATTGTGGGTGTTGTAATGCAATTGTGGCTTTGACGCAGGTGCTTTGTGTTTGGTGGAGGCTGATGGCATAACAGCTGATTTATTCGGCGGCGCAAATCTAATCGCAGAGCAATAGAACGGGCGCAAAGCACGAGGTAAATCTAACAGCGGTGAAAGCTGAGTAAGGGAAGGAATGCGTCACCTCACGAAGTGACCTCACGTTAATTAACGCGTTCTTTCCATGTCGTCAGTACGCGGATAGTTGGTTGAGGGATATTCTGATTCGTGCGATTTTAAACGTGGTCGTGAAACTATATAGGCGCAAAATAAGCTTCAAATTCAATTTGACCAATTTCCATATCACCAAGATGCAATAAGCCTATATTCATGCTCTGACCCCACAATCGAACGGTCGAGGAATATGCATATACATGACATGATATATCTTCTGTTACATATACGCTCGCATTCTTTCAGTCTTTCTATAGTTATAGAGCTAAACTTGGAAAACATTGGAATTTGTGTACATACCACACCCAACGAGGACATTGAATTGATTCAGGGTTCTCTTCTTTTTTGGTTGGCGTCTGCCAACCTATGATATCACTTCGGACACACTTCTTCGACTCGTGATTGGACAGACCAACAACTTCCTTGAATTTTCTTCCAATCAGAATCGTCAAATGCATGTCAATACGCCTGCGCATTGTAACACCACAGCAGGTGGTAAGCGAACGATATCAACAGCCTATCATTTTAGCCTCATCAACCCCAATCAAATTTGAAATGATGTAGAGATACAAGATGTGGTGAGAGACACCAGCCTCATATGCACCAATAAGACTTGGAGGTGACATTGAATTTGCATAAAGATAGTTTTTCCTCTACGATTCGAAATATATCGGAAAATTACGTGCTACACTGGATCATTCTTTGAGAGTAATACCTATTCAACATTTTGGGCACAACCACAGCGATAAAAATAGATTCTACATAGAAGATACCTTTAAGAAACACACTAAACCCGTTTTTTTTTTTTTTTTTTTTTTTTCATCCCATGACCTTTCACGTGTCCTCAACGAATGCTACGGAGATGGTCAAAACACTTTAAAGCAGTTACAAAGAGAAATGCAAAGCTTTGTAAACGCCGCCAATTTGGAAATAATCCTCCGTGGATTTCTTTGGTGTATATCTTTCCCTAAAAGTGGAAATCTTCAAAAGAAGCGAAGAGCTTCTGTTCGGGTAATCAGGTGTGCGAAAACCCGGGATAAATAGCCGAAATCATGCATGTCATAGCGCATTTCCATCAAATGCAAGAGTTATGAAATATGAATGATGACATGTGATGAAATAATTTGCAGATCCGCGTTTGGTATACCAGAATGGCTTATATTCATTTATATTCATAAAATGCTTTCACTTAACGCCAACCTTTTAGTTCAAATACTTGTTTTTTTTTTCTTTATAGAATTTGTCAAACTGATGATGCTGCGGAATATGTGACGTCAGCACTTTCTGCGTATGTCGTCATCTCTTTCTGTGCTGCTTCCATGAGCTATAACTTCGTTGGGAGATCGTGACATTCCTGCACATTTCTTTGGATCACAGAAACTCTTGCTTTGAATTGCAATTAATTACGTTCTGTTTCATGCAAGATTTGATTGTGTGCTTTTATGATGATGCAATAAAACTCATGTTTACTATGTCCACAAAACAGAAATCACAATGCAGAAGACCATGAAACTCGGGAAGCAATAGACGGATCAGATCGAAGCCATAATGACCACAGGTAGCAGCTCCAGCTAGATCATAACGTTAGAGCCGATTTTTAAAATATCACAACGCTACCCTTGTACATAACGTCAGAATACTATAGCCCAGAGTTTAGTTTTTAATAATTAATGTAGTACATGTATTTCGCAAATACTATGTCTCTTCCTCGTAAAACAAATATTTAACATTATGTGGCGGAATAATTATTTTAAATGACAGCGTGGCTTTTTGATCGAATGATGAATAATGGGCGGGTTTTTCTAATGCACCTCCCAAGCACAATTTCCATGTTAATTATATTTGTTGCAGTCAGAATTCCATTTAATTTTCATCCCAACAAAACCAATAGGCAAGCATTGTCCTCAATTAAAGAGTGTTTTATGAGAGGCCAACAAATCCAACTTTGGCACCAGAGATAAAGCTTTGACAGTGATATCGAAAGGCGTGTACTCAATCGATATTATAGGACTTAGAGCCAGGGAAATACATGTAATAAAGCTACGTGTGATCTTGTGAATAATTGTTCTATTAAACCTCAGAATTCCATGTCTCCAGCATATATTGCTCGTTCTTTGTAAGGCCAAAATGTTTTCGAACAACCTTCGTAGTATGAATTCTAGTCGGATAGATTGAGCGTTGCGTCCCGCGGAATGTTCATACATTTTCGCATCTTACTATAAAACTGTGTCATTTTTGGCGTCGTTTTAGAATTTGCCATTAATGCTTGTTTGATGTTGTATTCTTTCTGTCTCTATATTCTTTCTTGTTAGTCGCCTGGATCCAAAGTCAACCGCCCAGAATTAATTTTAAATTTCGAAAATGCAAATATTTATGTCTATGACAATTATGATAATAGCTATATACAATCAACACTGATGAATAATCAACCAAATTAATAAACAACAAATTAGAAACACAATGATTAATAGTATCACTTGTGTTCGCTCTTTTGCGTAATTAGCGCTAGGGATTTCTGTTTCATTGTCACAAGATATCACAGTTAACCACTTTTGTATTACCCTTAAATAGATATAAGATTCGTTAGTTCTAATGTATAATGTAATCAATCAGGGGCGAACAGGTTAATAGGTGCTCATGTGAGATCAATTAACAATCTCCTTCTAGTACTAGCTCTAGAAGAAGAAGAAAAAATACATAGAAATAAAGAGAGAGCCCAGAATGATAGCATTAAGGTATTACAGAATTGCATTAATATTGATAAATATATTACATTCATAATGTGATAATAATAGCAGGGGGGGGGGATAAAACAAATTGAAATGGTAACAATAAACTTCAGATTAGGAGGGAGATATAGGAGTGAGAGTAAGTGAAGAGAAGAGAAGAGGAGGAGTGGAAGAAGGGGAAAGGGGAATGCTCAGCAATATATTTCATACGCAGTGAACGTAATCTATAAACTTTAACCCGAAATTTTCCTGTTCATGTCTCTAAAGGATTTCTGGCTTATTTTGGTCTGAGTATCACGAAAAAAAAAGAGAGCTTCATTCGGGCGAGAGGGGGGGGGTATTCATAGTTTGTGCTCATACAATTGTTTGCATCAACTATATAATATCATATGGATGTTAACAAATTATGATTCCTTACATGACCCTTTAAACGTTCGTGACACAAAGATACCCTGTTTACAAAACTCTTGTGTGTTGGCCAGCAGACACATCAAACAAGCATTTTGTCCCCTGAGGAACGCCGCGGTTAGTTCTATAATACAGTGGCTATATAATACTCGCCCTTTTATATCGGGCTATTTTATCTAGGTCTATACCTCCCAAATTACTACAATTAAATTGTGTTGCTTGCTTAGTCCATTGACTCCATTTTCATTTTGAAAATAGTTCACTATGCTCCATTGAGTCTGTTGTACACAAGCGTTCGGTTCTTTCCTTGTTCCAGAGATAAGACGTCAATTAAGAAAACTCTTTTGGGGTGATAAATTTTCGACAGCAATTCGCTAAAAAAAAAGTCTACCCCATTCTGGAGTGGTTGCGCGGCTCTCTCCTCTGCCAGAGGTTATACTCAGTATTGCTTCGCATCGCCCGAGACAAACTGCTACGAGTTGGACATGACAAGTTAATTCGAGACAAAATTAATTTTGGTGTGTTTACTTAATGTATTGAACTCGCTTCTGTGGGAGTACCATTGGATGCGCTGTTGCATTGTGAACAACGTAGACGTGGATATGTGATTGTATCCAGGGGCCTTTTAACCCCTAACCAATTAACGGCATTGAGGTGAGCGTACAGAGAACCCATTTTACCTTAGCGTACATTATTTCACATATGTTTTCTGTGGGGGTCACGTGGGGATCTACTCTTGTAGCTAGGTTTGCTAAGTGCTGCTATCCGCTGACAAAGCGATTAACTGTTCCTTTAAAACTGTAGTGATGTGTGGGCGTTTGATAAGGAACACACGAAAGGGGTTTCCGGCTACACTCTTATCAACAGATCCCAAGGTAGTGTTTTCATCCTGCGTGCTAGCTAAACTGTATAACTCACTCGTCCTGGGTTCACAGTCACTCAGAACTGTGTAAGCCTAAAGTCACCGAAACCTTCACAATCATAATGCGTTGATCAGAGCAATGGCATCGAACCTCAATGGTGTAAGTCGCTACAAATCGCCACCAACATGGAGTCGACATCCTTTCTCTCGTAAACGATGGTCCATTGCAGCTTTAAGCTGAGTAGAGTTCAGAGAAAAGGCTGACTGCAATCATATGTCGATAATTCTTGGGGGACTGCTCAAGTGCGTTACAGAGGTTCTGGTCGAATCAAATTAACATACAGAATCATGTTTTGTTCGATATAAATAAAAATTTTCTGTAGTAATGTCACTCGTTTTGGGGGCTATTATCATATTTCTTATCCGCCTTTGATATTGATAATGTGTAAGCATTCAATATGTGCGTCCATTTTCGAAGAATGGCAAGTTTTTTTGGGTGACACAAGGCCTCGCGTTCTGGCGCCCGTATCACCCGAATGGGTTGGGTAGAGTCGTAAAACCCCATCATGCCTTTATGCCCCATGCTTCTAGATAACCAACACTGCTTATAGTCGCCCTATGGGGAAAAAACTTCGCCATAACACCCTATTCATTAAACCCGGCGGTATTCGAGCTCAAAATTAATGCTTGGATTCGGTTCGGTCTCATTGGTTGATTTGGCTCCCTGGGTGAAACCTTAAAATGGCCAGTGCTCTGGATCCAGACGACAAAGCGTTATCATTCTGGCGTCAGACCAAGCATAAATCAATTATTTAGAATAATTCCACCCATACAAAAACTTGTTCCAACCTTACCTGTGTGATATCTACAGTTTCACTTTCTTTTCTTTTTCGTCTGCAGACCCCATATACATACAGAGTGTCAAAATTCAATATATTCCTCACTAATTGATGCAAGAATCGTTATGCTGACTTGCTGAGTCTTCTAAATTAGGAGCACTGACCATTTTAAATATCGCCCAGGGATCGAGCCAATGAAACCATTATGTTACCTATGATACAGAATAACTCTCGGTTACATCTTGTGGAACTACCTATTCATGTACACGATATACATGTATATGGAAATAGCTAGAAGAGGCCAACATTTTCCCCGGATATTGAGTTGACGCAAGGAGCTTGAGGCTGGTGTCTTTGTGTGTGATACATGCATATATTCACAAGATCTACGCACCCTGTTACAGGACTGTTTTCACCTGAAGGTTCAGTTAAAAATCCGAGGTTATATTTTAAGTTTTGACGCCTTTGCCTCACTTTGGAGCAGATAGCTGTGTATATTCTCTGTTTACATCCATCATATAGCTCTGACACTCGTGTACTCAGTGACCCCAGCTATCAAGTTACACCAGGATACGCTTGTGAGCACATTCAACATGCTTCTGGAATGTTCTAGAAGATGATCGGATGTCACAGGGCGAGGGGCAAAGACAGACTGAGATTGCATGAGCCTGGACTATTTATATTTCCAGGGCTCAGCAGGCCAGGTCAAGGCTCCCGTTACTTAGACCCAGAAAACAAGAAGGCGGCCACTCAACATCACAACGAAGTTTAAATTCTGATCTGGAATAAGTATATACTGGTTTCAACTTGGCTTTGAATAAAGACCGAAGCTTACCCTGCTGGCTTTTCTTCTCAATGTAAGTGAACTCCTGGAGTACACCCTTACAACTTGACACACAGGCGAATCCTAAGGTCTAATCATTTACATGTACTTAATAACTTCCCCATGCGTACTGAATTTTTGAATTTCCTGGCTTTAAATGTAAAAAGGTTTTGATAGTGAAATCCGAACCAGCTAGAGCCACTGTTCCGGTAAAACTTTCGCTCTAATGAGTCCCGTCAGCAGTTAAATGTATAGTATTATCAAATGTATGTATGTGTACGTGCCCTTGTCATGCACATGTATATCAAATGCGACGTTCGTGTGCCATCGTTACTCATCGGGCGTTCTATCCACTTGGTTAACGGTGTCAGTCAAACGAGACATACACCTATATTGGCCACAATGAGGCTTTCAGACCTCAGACTCCGCTTCAATGACCATTGAATGGTGATTGCTGCTTGGTGATAATACTGTGGCTTGCTCCCTCATAAAATTAGGGCAGATGCTGCTAATCCCTGACCCTGATTCCTGACCCTGACCCAATTGCAGTGCTTAGTACTGCTTACTATTCCCTCTTACCACCACATTCTCTTTCCGGTATTTGGGCAGCATGCATCCATAGTATGATAGTGTGGGTATAGTGCAGAGAGAGTGTAGAGTAGAATTAATTATTCTGCCCAAATATAAACTGGCCGAGTGGCAATTAGGGCACCTAGGTTGTGATACATATTTACCCCTGAAGTTAATTATGTCCCGGACCAAGAAGTTGGTTATTTTATTACAATTGCATGAAATGTGTGTTGGGGACCGCTGGAACAGCTAAACACCATGCATAATGGCTTAATTTGATTCATTCACAGAGGATAGAATTGGTAGAAAGATTAAATCACGAACTTATTCGTTAAGAATCTCTTTCTTCCTGTATAACTTTGCACCTCTCTGTGTCCCTTGCAACCCTGTCAGATTTTTATTTGGTGTGCAAAGTGAAATATACAACAGTTTAAATAATATTTAATAAATTATTATTGCTAATAATCATGGGTTATTTACTGCCTAATCACACGTTATCCTACTTAGCATCTCACTGGGGTGTTTTTGAGAAGTCAATTTTTGTAAACCCCTTCAATCCTGTTTCCCCCATTGTCCCCTCTCTACGCCTGCTACGCACCCCTCTCTGCCTGAAGGTCATGCGTTGTGTGTCCTAATTAACGCTCTATAGTTTTATATGAGAGTCCCCTAAAGAGGGGACCCCCGTTGTTTTGCTATTTCCCTTGTCAGCCCGCTCACTGCACCCGGCAACAGCACTGAGTTGCCAGTCCATCAACATTGACTCTACTCTCAGCTCTGATGGTCATTGGTCAATGAGGTCTGCCTGGGAAATCACCGATGGGAAAGGTCAAACACAATGGAAATGGGAATGGGGTAGATGACCCCATGCAGCACTGCTCAAGTAACAGTTTCGTGTGTAAATCGTGTATGCAGGTTGAATCAAAAGTTCATTTGTGTTAGAAATGGAGATTTCTCTATGAGGCATACAGTGTTTCAAAAATGTCCCTTTCTTTGAAACGACGAAGAACTAAACAGTTACGTTTTTTTTTCCTTGTCGTTATCTGGTAATTACGTTATCAGATTATATACGTGTACTGAACTTTAATGAATATTATTTTTCATTGTTAAACGAAAACGACGAGGGTCACAAATTTGAAGATGAGGCCATTGCGCATACGTGCTCGTGCGTTATTGATTCTTCTCCTATCTTTTTTATTATTTTTTTTTTTTTCGCGATATTACTTATCCCAAGGAAAGACACAACACAAGGTTTAAATGGCGATTAATTTGTGACACAGCACAAGTTTCGTTACGCAAGATTTAAGACAGCTCATTACTTGTGTATAAGTGCGATTTTAAATTAGCGCGTAAATCACGAATCTGCCACATTTTGACGAAATGCCGACCCTTGCTTCACTCAAATTGTTGCCAGAGATGACCACGTGACTTTCTGGATAATTTGGTGCTTGCAATTTTCATCTGGAACGCCAACCCATGCTCAAATAAAATTTCAACTTTCTTTGATAACCCGTTCTATGTTAGACTGAGAACTTTTCGAACAACCCTAGTAAAATGCTGTATGATCACCCAGTAAATAGAAGGGATGCATTCCCGTTCCAGTACGTGGAAGTGATCTCATTGGCTATTTGTTGAGGCCACCTGGGCTAATCTCACACAAAAGTGGGCAGTCAGCTGATTCGATACGTTTTAATGATGTGGCAGATTCGTTGGTCGGAATATCATGTGTAACGAATTAATACAGCTACTGGCGAAATGGCAAACACGCGGTACAATTAGGGATAAACACAGGCCTGACAGCGGTAATACTTTAATCTTCAGCTGCCTCTACTCATCAGTGAAGTCGATTTACACATTTGCATTTATAAACAACTGTAATCTACGCTGCTGCTTGACAATGATGGCGTCTGTTTCAGTGCAAGGTTTCAAGAACAAAGCCACACTTACAGCACTCAAATTACCTCAAGTAAAACACCGATAAAAATGTGTCTTTCTTTTTTCATCACAGAAAACACTAAGAGATGCAAAACTTGGATTAATTGAAAATTCCAATCGATGTAGTTTTAGCCTTGTTCTTTTTTTTTTTTTTTTTTTTTTTTTTTTCTTTTCTCTTTATCCAGCACAGAGAAAATTCCAGCTACTTGCAGTGGCATAATGGAGTTCCTTTTTCTCAGCCATCGGAACCGACTAGTGGCCTCCACCCAACCCATTTATCAGATGAAATTCGTCAGGTCACGGGACAGGATAAGCTATGAAAGGAGATCGTCTTCTCTGGATGCATTTCAAAACGCCATACATCACAAACATTCAAGGATTTTACTCAAATTGTGTCTAAAATCCCCTCAAAATCGTATTCGTTTTACTAATGATTCCAACAGCTGCGGTGCTTCAGGGATGTACAGCCTGACCCGGTTATCAAGAGAAAAGATGAGCACGTCATGATTTACACAGTTGTTGCCTAAAAATGACGCGATCTGAGGGTAGCTCACTCAGTGTGCCGGCTCACTCACAGCAGCGCATATTGGCGCATTTACAGCGGGAACAAAATACAAGGCTCAAAGCCGAACTGTAGTCAAAATTGCAAGTTGATCAGTGCATTGCCTCTGTCACCTTCAGAATTCAAATGGTTCTCCAACGACGGAGCAGCAACCATTTGAGTGGAGTCCTCTGTGGCCTTATTTCGCGCCATGGTGTGCCATCAGGATGCGTGTCTCTTGTTGGTGCTTGTCAATTGCGTCTTGGCTGTTGATTACGTCAACGTTAAGACCAAGTATGGGACGCTGATTGGAATACGGACATTCGGAAACTATGAGGAGGCAGGTGAGTTCACTAAACAAGTTGATTGGGATGAATATGACCTCAGGTAAAAAGCGCTGCCCTCGTGAATTTCAAGAAAAAAAAAAGTGTAGGTTACCCACCGATAACTATGTATTTAACCTTGTTGTATATTTTATTGGTGAGACTTACATCGAGGTTACCCTCTCGCAAAGACTATTCTATAGCTTCTCTTTTTCAAAAGTTGTTTTGTTTCTGATCGAGCTGGCTGCTTATTACGCATTTTACTTTAATCATTTCATTCAAAAAAGTTAAAAGTTAAAAGTTAAAAGTTAAAAGTTAAAAGTTAAGCCAAATGAATGCAACAAGAGGAAACACAATCTAGGGTGTGATATAGAATGCATCTATCACGAAAGAGTATAGCCTCAAAAGCATGGCAGTTTTCATATTAAATATTATGATACAATTTATATATAAAGTTATACGCCCAACGCAATTTTGAACGCAATGGGATATGGTTTAACCGTCGGTTTATTCTAATTGTAACACTCGCACACACATGAAAGATGAAAAAAATATCGAAAGTCCGTGATGGAAAATAAACCGAGACACACTCTCATGACGCCCAATTTTGGAATAACGTGTAAATTGCAAAGGAAGGCTTGTTCCCAATTTGCGGTGGCCTTTGAGGCCAATTTGGACACTTTTGAGTGAAAAATGTATTTCAAGCTTACAATATACGGGCGTCATGCATGTAGCAAAAATCTCCACAGTGTAAAAAGTACTCGAGAGAATGAGCAATGTATTAATGAGGGAACCCATCCCTCTCAGTGCCATAATAAACGGAAGATGAACGAAAAGTTCATATGTGTCAGCTTAGATACCTGGATTAATAATCTGTAGGCCCCTCATATCTTTTTCTTTTTCTTCTTCTTCATATTCGTCTTCTTTTTCTTCTTCTTCTTCTTCTTCTTCTTCTTCTTCTTCTTCTTCTTCTTCTTCTTCTTCTTCTTCTTCTTCTTCTTCTTCTTCTTCTTCTTCTTCTTCTTCTTCTTCTTCTTCTTCTTCTTCTTCTTCTTCTTCTTCCTTTTCTTCCTTTTCTTTTTTTTTCTTCTTCTTTTTCTTCTTCTTCTTCATATTCTTCATATTCTTTTTTCTTCTTCTTTTTCTTCTTCTTCTTCTTCTTCTTCTTCTTCTTCTTCTTCTTCTTCTTCTTCTTTTTTTCTTCTTCATATTCCTTTTCTTCTTCTTCTTCTTCTTCTTCTTCTTCTTCTTCTTCTTCTTCTTCTTCTTCTTCTTTTTCTTCTTCTTCTTCTTCTTCTTCTTCTTCTTCTTCTTTTTCTTCTTCTTCTTTATCTTCTTCTTTTTCTTCTTCTTCTTCTTTACACTCTTGTCCAGCACATGTTGAAGTATATGTTGCATTTCTTGATTAATGCGATGACCAACCTTCGTAGGTGGATTGAACATCACTGGACACGACAAGTTCTTGGGAACTCCATATGCAGCGCCCCCTGTAGGGCGGCGACGATTCCAGGTGAGTGCACGAGTGCATGCTCCAGTACTTAACTCTATAATTGATAATAAATATGTCAACACTTACATCACTTAACGCGTCTGTGTTACTATTTATGAACATGCAAGGATAACCATTTCGTTAATTAAGTTCGTTAATTAGAAAACCAATAATATTTGTCACTGTTATGTCACCTAGAGAGCACTGTAGAGTCGGTGGATTTTTAGTTACTATATAGATATTAAAATACATAATAGAACTAAGCCTACTTGCTATGAGAAATAATGTCCACCGCCCTCCGCAGATTCGCCCCGGTGATTACACCGAGGACACTTATTAATGTTACCTGAGCATCCAGCATTGTTTTCCCATGGAATTAGGGGGAACAAGAATCACAATGTAATGAACAATGCTTGGGCAGTAACATTTCAGTCAATGTCCAGATCGGAGCGTGATCCTCTGTGATATCTACAAGATGAACTGACCTGGGGCCATGCTTTCCGGGTGGATATTTGATATGCGGATCCAGTGCGAATCACAGGCGAACACACTAAATGCACAATGTTAACCAGCTCTCAATAATGCAGCGTGCTTCAGCGAGCGGCACCGAAATAATTTCCGCGATTATGAAATTTTTAACGAATAAGCAATCAATGATGATCATTTCAATGACTTTTTAATGCCGGCTGCGGTTACTTAAACCGTGATTTTGCACTAATCACTTGGCCTCACTGCATCCTAAGCCAAGGACACACTTCCGTCCGCAGATGTTTATTCGAGGTTAGATTTAAGAAGAGATTATTAAAACATAGAAGAGAATGGCTTCCATGTGCTGATTATTCGCATTGCACCTTCTGGTCCGTTACACTTTTTAAAATGTCACAGAGTTCAGTTAACGCACGCAAAACGAGAACCTCGCAATGTCAGTGCTGTTGCATAGTGATCTATCGATCAGTCGTAACCAAGGACTGAATCGCCTGTAAAACCTGTCTGTGTGTTGCATCTGTTGTGATGATTCGGTTCTGTCAAATATAACGATCCGTCCCTGGTCGCGACCAGAACATCTTCGGACGCGGTGCAATGTCCAATGCCGTGACATCTAAAATGAACTAATTGTTTTCTGTCTTTGATATTATATGCGTGTGTGGGTCTAATAAAGTTCGTTCCAAAAATATTTGTTATTTCTAAATATGGTTTATTGTTTTAATTGTGTGCACTGAATGCAATATCATATAGCCTCAGTGAAATACGATACGTATAAAATTCCTGATCGGGTCATGCCCTGTCAATAGCCAAAGATATCACTTAACCCATTTCCACATAGACCATTAGACCTTCCCTACTTCGCTTTAATTTCGTCTCACCTTCCATTTCACAGCCACCACAAGAACCTTTAAGTTGGCAAGGAGCCAAAAAGGCCACCTCCTACGGATTCGCCTGTCCACAATATGTGTTTCATGCGGACACAACGATTGAAAACCAGAGCGAAGATTGCCTCTTCCTCGATATCTACTCTCCCTTTGAAGTAAGCAATTCTACGTCAGAATATGCATCCACATACCATATATAAGATATGATACGCAATATACATTCACAAAGAATAGATTTTGCGCAAAGATGAGTTAATGGCAAACATAAAACAAACTACGAACACGTTTTTGAATAACCATTACACGCGTTTCATCCAAACAATGAACATGATAGGAGTACCGGTTTATTCTGGACATATAGCCTGACACCTTGGTGCAGATATTAAAAAATTAGTACTAGTCATGAAAAAAAAAATTACATAAAAGCATATTATAAGCATGTATACCTGGGAATTATCCCAGGTATATAATAACCAAGCAGTAAACAGCGTAAGTGTTAATAGAACAAAATAGTATGTGAAAGTAAGGCATGCAGGGGGACCGACATGGAATGACCTATGTCCAAATTGAATCACAATCGACCTTTGCAGCAATAACCTTATATTGACCTTTCGTAGAATGCACATCCTCACAAGGAGTATCCTGTACTCATCTTCTTGCACGGAGGATCTTACGAGGTTGGATCTGGTCGCCTGTATGAGGGCAGCGTCCTTGTGCAACACGGAGTTGTCGTGGTGTCCGTCAGCTATCGCTTGGGGGCCTTGGGTGAGTTCAACGTTGTCATTAATTTTAGTAATCAGCGCATTCTGCTTTGGGGAAGGGCGGAGGGGGGGGTGTATTTCGGGAAAGGATCTTTGTCTTATTAACTTTCAGAGGTTTTATTTCATCTTTGCAGGCTTCATGACCTCAGGTGATTCGCACATAACCGGAAATAATGGACTATTGGATCAGATCGAGGCTATGAAGTGGGTCAAGGCCAATATCCGGGCATTCCGTGGTGACCCAAATCACGTGACCATCGTAGGTCATAGCGTCGGAGCTGCCAGCGTGGGTCTCATGTTGATAATTCCCCAAACCGAAGGTTTGTTTTCTTCCCATTGCAACGAGCAGAACATGCAACGACGCATGGCAAACTCAAGTGCATATGTGATCATTAAGTGGAAAGATAGACCTGATTAATTGGCCTTGGTTTTCTTTGAATAAGAAATGTGAAACACTCATTGTTAATTACCATTATGTGCATCATCTTTGATCAAGAAATGTGAAACACTCATTGTTAATTATCATTATGTGCATCATCTTTGATTAAGAAATGTGAAACACTCATTGTTAATTACCATTATGTGCATCATCTTTGATTAAGAAATGTGAAACACTCATTATCATTGTGTGCATCATCTCCAAAGAGATGCAACAGTGTGCAAGAACAACAGTAAACAAACAATGAATATATAAATATCAATGATATAACAGATTTGCTCGGACATTTTGTTCAGAGATTCAAACTGAAGAAAAAAATGCCGCGAATTTAATTAGCAATTCAGTATTTTATCTCTTATTACTATTTTTCAATGTCATTGTTATTTTTGGAGGCTGAAATTTGTTTGAGAGAAACTGCATTTCTACGCGTGGTCACTGGCAAATGATCGATACTACCGAAGAATCTTTATCCTAGATACCTCAAATACTTGGATTATGTATTGGCCTCTCGTAACATTCATCATCAAGACCTTTATTGAGTAGTCACATGCACTCGGTTTTCTTGTGAAATTGCAATCTTCATAAAAGGATGTTGTCCTGTATATTTTCTCAGGCCAAACTCCGACTTCCTACATAGGGCTACAATGCATGAGCACATTCTATGTTAGGCTCAGAACTTTAGATCAACTATCGCACTAACAAATAGAACTGAATGTGGCAACTTGATTTTAAACACAAAACAAGTACACGTTAATCATTAACTAGTATCACATTGGGAATAATGCTGTGTTATAACAGGCCTCTTCCATCGTGTGATCGCCATGAGCGGCTCAGCCACCGCGCTATACAGCGATGGCTATCCCCCAAACTTAGACCACCATGAGTACGTCCGGCAAGTATCCGATCTGTTTGGATGTCCAAAACATAAGGACTTCGAAAAGGTCGTGGAATGTCTCAGGAAGGTTCCAGCTCAGCATTTCATTACGCAACGGGAATTCGTGAGTTATGGCGCAATTGAAATTATTTTAAAATTGCTTACGTCATGTACATGTGTAGTTCCCTCGATACGATCCAATTGATCCGGAGTTTCGGCCGTTCATCGACGGGATCTACATCACGGATCGACCGAGAAACCTGTTCGTGGAAGGCAAGTTCCACCGGGTTCCTGTCATCACTGGGACCGTCACAGATGAGTTTGGTGAGTTATAATTATACAACATTGTCATTATTGCATCGTTCTGGGTGAGTTTAGGCTAGTTCGAAAGCATTCCACGTCACTTGTGCAAGCCTTGACATAGAAAAATCCCAGGAGACTGAAGAATTGATCTGCCAGAAATGTCAAGACGATCGAGTTGTTTTTTTCATGCCACGGTGTGAAACAGTTATTGGGTATTATGATTTATCAGTAAAATATGATATTCGATAAGAGATATATAGTTCATAATTATATGGTTTTTGTGTGTGTCCGTTGAGATCTCTTAGCAATCCTTTAATAATTATGTATAATCCCATTATTACTCCCCATTTAGACTACATGGACCAGAGAACACAAACACAAATTGACCAAACAGAAGCCAAACACAACTACTTACTCGACTGCCTTAGAACACCACATCATAACAGCATGAAACTCCCTCCTTGCAGACACCATCAACTTTCCTACCATTAACATATTCAAATCTCGCTTTAACAAAACTTACAAACACCACCCCCTAAAATTCAACCACACCAACATCTAAAACTCACACTTCATCTAACTAATCCAATAACATAACAACAACTAACCAAGGGTCAAAAAGAGCTTTGCTCACTATTTAAACCCATCAAGTCAAGTCAAGTCAAGTCAAATCAAGAGTAATTGATAAGGAAATATTGAAGCTTTAATTATTTACAGAGTTTAACTCAAGTTTAGTTACTTTAGTTCAGTGCATGTATGCTGAGTGCTCTTCAATCTTCATAATCATGATCATTATAATTATGATCAGACAAACGGCCAATTAATTAGCTCATGTGAATCATGTCCGGAACTGAGTCAGATTCATCACTCACCCACTCAATTTTGTCAACCATGTCTAGCACGTGACTAGAGTCGGATAGACCAATGTCCTCTCCCGGAGTAGATTATGTCAGGGAAGCCATGCCTAATTCACGGACCGAATTCAGAAGTACAAGGACTGAAACCAAAACTGTTGTGATGCGACACACTTCTGCCTGCTGTGCGTGCCCATATGGTAACACACACCAAGCAGCGTGCACGAAACAAACGAATTTTAGGAAGTCCAAGGAATGACTAGTACTAGTTCCCACAGCAAACTCGTTCAATGTTCTAACAAAACTCCTCGTATGCCCCCTCGGCACGTTTATTTATTATTTCACCCTGTACCCTTGTACCCTGCGTGGATTGCCCCTGCCATTGTGAAAATGCAGATGGGTGTAAGTCCACTTGTTGACCAATGTGCAATTGAGCATGACGCGTCATGGATCTGCATAGTGTCAAAATCTTCCAACAGGATGAACAAACTGCCAGTCGGTCTTATTGAAATTGTGCACAATATCTCCATGAATGTCTTATTGTGGATTTGCAGGGAATTACTTCAACGGCGGTGCGCGCCATGCCCTTCCCTTTGATGCGGCGCTGGACAAACATTTGCTGAGATTTGTGGGCAGCGAGCAACTGGCCTGGGCCGCCCGTCATTTCTACACCGACTGGCAGCAGCCATATCCTGTCTATGACAGGGGAGACGTGAGTTCTAATCACTGATCCACGGTGCGTGCCACCTCATTTGCATAAGCCTCGGCGGATATGTGAGGTCAAGCTGATGTGTTATTTCACTTATTTGTGAGGATCACAAACCAAGAAGTGTTGGGGTACACGTTTTATTGCAATTTTGAATTTCTTGGCCAAACATTTGAAATGTATATTTCAACGTAGATATAAATAAGGCTACGTTGATTAGAACTAAGAAACCAATGCATTTAAATGGCAAATATAACGTCAAAATCAAAGGATCTGCGACTAATGAACTATCTCCCATTACAGTATATCAACAGTTCCAACTTCAAGGAGATGGAGAGGTTGACTCTTTCAGACCATAGGCTCCAAAGACCTTGGCCCATAGGAACAAATAATATATATAGATGTCCATGATTGTAATGATCCCAGTCAGAAAGCAATGGAAACCCACAGCTATATAAGCATACATGACTGCATAATTTTCCCAATCATTGGAAATCTGAGACACGCAATATTGGATACCACTTCCAATATTCATATTACTTGTTTAAGTTAATCGCTTCCACATTACTCCACCAGGCATACCTTATTCGGACACTTCTTTTCATTCTCAGTTGCTGTCCGATTTACACATGGTCGCTCCAACCACAGACATATCCGACCTGATATCCGGATACTCGACGGACGTGTTCCAATACCACATCGATTTAGAACCTAGCTTCCACTCTGTGGAGCTCAACTATCTTTTTGGGGCACCGTTTAGCGGACACTTCGTGGATGAGATGTCTGAGAATGGCCATGGCAACATATCCCAGTTCACGGAAACCGACAAAGCTTTTAGTCGTCGCATTATGCACATGTGGACGAACTTCGCTGCAGATGGGTGGGTGCCGATTCCCTTTCGTAGTGAACACTCTATATATGCATGTATCTATGGCTGCTCATAGCTTTTTCCTACGTAAATGATACTTATTCGCGTAACCATGGAAGATATTATGAAGTTGTGATGATTTGTGAAAAGCAAATTAATATTTGAATACTTAAAAAGAAACAACGAAATCTGTGTCTCAACTGGGGAGCAAGACGAAATTGATTGATAGCAAGCAAACATCAATGTTCGGTTTATAGACAATACCTCTTCACCCACAGATATCCATCGATGGCCAATGAGAATCGCACATCTTCTAAATGGCAGCCTTACCGAGGTCTATGTCGTGATTACGCCTACCTAACCCCCAGTGAAGAGACCACAATGAAGAAAAGTCTCCGCTCGACGGAAGTCGCTTTCTGGAATCAGATTATTCCAAAACTCAAAGGCGAAAATGGATTTATCGATGGTGGGCAGCCCAAGTGGACTGTCAGCATGTGGACATTGATAGTCGTGGTCATCGTCTTTCTCGTTTTACTTCTTCTTGTTACAGCTCTTTACGTCAAAACGTCACTTAAACTGAAACGAAGGCGCGGGGGTTACGGGAGTAAGCCACGCCCTACCAAAGTGTAGCCAATGTTACGCCATGCATTTTGATACAGTTTTCGTTGGATTTAATCTATACAGAGTGGGCCTAAAATAGTCTATCTACTCCATGTTTAAAACAAAACTCTAAAATTTGACAAAATGTATCAATTTTTCTCCCCCCCAAAAATAATTACATTGTATGGATTGACTATGTTATTCTGCGTTCATGTATGCAAAGAAATCAAGTAAAAAGTTTATTTTGAATTAGGGAGGAATATTTAAATGTAAGTGGTGTGTTTGATCGCAAAGAGATGTTTTTTGTGAGCTGAATCAGATGAGCGCCTGAACAGGCATTAAGGAATGATAGTTCTTGCTTGGTGCTTCAATACAAACTCTCTGGTTTGTTTTGATTTTAGTAGATAAACAATAGTGCTACTGTCACAACAATAATACTCCAATAGTACGAGAACGTTGCCGTCTTTATGTGTTCACTTGAGCTAATCCATGGTCCGGGGCCCTGTTTGGCGCCAAAAGTGAAAATATCACGGAATGTTGAGTGCCCTTTATTAATTGAGATAAATCGGCATACATTGAAATTGGAATTGAAAGTATAGGAATAGCAGCATGACATGTTAAAACTAATCATACCAAATAGTTCTTTCTCTTGTCTTAGCGTGGTTTTTACACTGCGATCTGTTTTGTAACACTTTCTCAGAAATGCGAGCGCCATTGAAAAACATTGAGATATTTAACATGGAGTAGATTGACTACTTTCGGTCCACTTTGTATAATTTATATGTATGTACATGTGCATCTCGCCATCGGGTTCCGGGAAATAAATACCTCAAGGTTGGCAGATTATCGATACCGGTGTTAGGTCGCAGCTATTTAGTACCACTGCCTCACTTTAAAAAACACTAATCCACACTCGATATCTAATCGTGTAATATGACAATAATTTGTGTAATAAGCCCTTATTCCAACGAAGGATCTAATTGTGCAGAGCACTTCTGCGTGAGTAGTATATCATGAGACACTTTCAAATTGGCATTTCCAGTGTTTGTACAACTGTAAATACAACCATAATTATATTGTACGCCTTTCATTCGCGATGGGAAGAAATGCAAATTACTAACTGGATATTTCACCCTCCCCCCCACCATCCCCTCCTTTCCACACTTCTCACAAGCTTCCTGGCTCCCTCGCATATATACTGTGAGGGTTCTTGTCACTACTTTACTTTCTGTTTCGTATCGTATAACAATAAACTATAATGTATATGATTTTTAATTTGTGTTGTGGGAATTATATCAAAAATGACACGTGGTTACAGAGAAAGTGTGATCGAAAAGTTTGAAAGCTGAAAACATGGTTTGCTGGATATACAGGTTTTGTAGTATGTATCAGAAGATACATATATTTGACCCGCGGGCGTTGACCCCGTTCAGAATCAGATGTTTTGCAAAGGTTTGTTTTCGTCACATGAGAAAAGTTTTACTTGTAAAGGTACAATATCCCCTGATTCGGTGAGCTATTTATTGTGCACCTATAGTTTCAATTCCAATGATCTAATTTGTGATCTGGATCAATGGACAATCACTTGCACAGTCTGTCCAGCCCCGTTTCAAGTCACGACACAAACTTTGGCGAGTCGAGAGATACCGCAACCTCCAAAAGAAAATGGCGGCAAATTAACAAGTTGAAATCACCTTTGCGGGTATTCTGTATGTTATGTGATCACTTGAGCATATAAATTACAACTGCGCGTTTCTTGTACACGGCTACTTATGTCTACATGTATACATGGAGGCCTAGTATATAGTTCATGGTTTGACGTTATGATGAAAAACACTCATTACGTAACTGAAATAAAGAGCTGGAAGAACAAAAGTATCTATGAATACCTGGGATATTATTATGTGCATATTGCTACGCAAGGAAGATGATTATAACTATTTACATGAGAACTGACGGTTCGTTGATCCATAGTCATTATACAACTGAATCAAATTAGAAGACCGTTGGAAATAGATATCTGTCACTTAGGCAGTTCAATGCATAATTTCCCGGATTCTACAAGCGTCAACGGTCGATAAATATAATTATGTATTATATTAGGCCCATATCACACATATTTTATGATTATATTCCACAAAAAATAATCCACATCAAAGGAATAAGTTAAGAGCATCGCTCGATATCTCATGCCTTTGAGGTCGATTGACATAATTATATGCCGGCCATGATCGTCAACTTTTGAGGCGCAGATCTCTAATTCATAGCGCACTTTCAGAGAATGTATTTCGTTAGAAATAAATTAGAGGAAAGGACGACTGCGATCGTCTTCTGATATGATGTGTCAAAGATCTTTAACACCTCACCAAACATTGTTCTTAATGTTGAATGATCAACAGAATGAAGGTAGCGATGTAACTAAAACTTGACTTCCAAATTCTTTCTTTAACCTCCAAATTCTTTGACCTCCAAATTCTTTGACCTCCAAATTCTTTAGTACGAGGCACTCTATCACTACCCAACCCAGGTGGGCGCAGAGTAGAGATAAGAGCTTGCTTCTCTGGCGCAGATTAGCAATGACGCAACAATTAAGGTTCAATCCAACTTAATAACAATAAGTTTTATTCAAACGCACATGCTTTCCAACAAGAATCAAGGACACAAGAGAAAGTTAGCGTTAGTGGGTCGGTCTGGATTCGCTTCATAATATTTCCACAAATTCGACCAGCGTCGACGGCAGCAGAGGCAGGTAGACAGATGGCGTCCGATTGTGAATATAATTAGCTTGCTTCGTTTCAACATGAATCGCCGAGAAAACAGCACATATTATTTGAAAGCTCATTTCACTCAATAATTAGCCGCCTGATCGTAGTATTCATAACATCAGAAAAACAAAACCTTATTCTCAAATGAAATACTGTTACTCTACCTGAGAGTGGATAGATTCTTTTAAGGCCAATACATCGTATAATAAACATATAAAGACTGGTAAAGCATAGAACAATCAGATAAATTTATTTATTAATCAATTACAAAGAATTCACATAACATACACTTATATGGAATGTAACCAGAATTAAGGTACATACAATTAGACAAACAAAAATTTACCAGAAGATCATTAAGTAGGTCATACCATAATATAATTTAGCCCAGTTTAATACATTACAGCACCCAAAATATCAACCAATCATTGCACATTAATTAATTAATTAATTAATTAAGGCACTCAATCCATTATGCTAATCAACAAAATTTATGATGATAAAACACGGTAACATTTTGACTGTAATCGACATTCAAGCCGAGGTTGGCTTCCTTAGCGCTGAGATAAGCAGCTCCGTGTCCAGCGTTCTTCTCCAGGAGCAGCAGACTGATCTCTCCAATCTTCACATCTTTGTCCGAACGCGGTTTCAGACCATCAAGGAAACCTGTTATGCGTAATCTTAGATTAAAAAAATATGGCACTAAGCACTGTTAGAACCTTCTTGTAGCAAAGCCCAGCTCTTCCACACAGAACCAGTGCAAACGACCTGAAGACCTCCTGGTCTGTCCAACAACATCTGGGGAGAATACAACACAGAAGATCAATCAGGGTGTACACACAAAGAATCTAACAAACAGGAAGTCGGCAGAATAAAGGAATATGACAGCTACATATGTACCAACAGAGTGTAAAAATAACCTTATCAGCCTTCGGGGCCACAGCCAGGATGTGTCGACCGAGGTAGAAACCAGCCTTCTTGAACGCTTCAATGCAAAGAGGATCTTTCAGCTCAGCAGCCCCTGCCAATCAAGAATTCCATGGTTGCTATTTCATTTTGACGGTGGACGACACACCTCTGGAAATTTCCTTACACATGCTGGCGAAATGAGACTTGTTCCAATTGGTATATAAGTGATCCAACATGTCCATCTGCCCAGTCACCTGAAAAAAAAAAGGAAGAAATAAAAGTGAAAATTGGAAGCAATAAAAACCAAATACCTGAAAGTGATTGCACATCGCAGAATCCACGAATGAAATATCATGAGGACAAAGGTCAAAGTTGTCTTTGGTGTCAAACACTTTCTTCAGACAATAGTGGGTGATCCACGTAGCTGAGTAGCAAAAATACAATAAGCAAAAACAAACATATTGGCAACAACTGTTGCTTGAAACCTGGTGAACTCTCATACATATTCAATGTATAACAACTGACCCACAAATGCATTAATTAAATATTGCAAATTTCAAATAATGAATTTAACCAAATAAAGATATTTGTCATCGATGAAAGATTCAGTTGAAGAACTTAAGTACCATCACCATTAAACACAAAGTAAAAACAAAGCTAATCAAGACATCTTACATAATAAGCAGCCACGCACTCACCCGCGCCTTCATCTCCGATCATGTGACCCCATCCACCGCAGCGGAATGTTGCTCCATCAGCGTTGACCAACTCACAATTTGAGCCCGTGCCAGAGATGAGCACGACGCCCCCTAAGAGCAGCACGTTTGATTTCAGCCATTAACAAAACTAGCTAAACAGCATTTATTAACCAGAGTAAATTTATGCTTAATTCACCTAATTCTACCATCATCATCGCTATATAAATTTAACACCTGAGCCTTCATCTCCCATTGCATGGCCCCACCCGCCACAACGCAAAGAACATCCTTCATTTGTCAGGAGAAAACAGCTAGAGCCAGTTCCACTGATGACACAAACTCCGCCTGCAGAAAATGCAGCCCACAGATTGTAAATTAACCCTTCTTGTGCTAATCGCGACTATTGTCGCGATGCGTTATGATTCTTCTGACTACAAAGATTCTATTGCGTGCAATCTTTGCTATTTTAGCCTGATGTAGATATTATTTCATGGATGAAACATTAATTACATGTTGTAATACGCTGTTTTACTACACATTGCAGATCACCATGGCGTCTGCACATGTCTCTAAAAATTCTTGTAATAATGTTTTATCAAATGAAACATGTAGTTTCTCTTAGTGATTTAGCTCTGACTATGGGTTCATCAGAAAATTCAGAATCTGTAGATGCATTTTGGTATAAAGAATATTAGTTTATGTTGAGAAATGGCTGAGATATGATTTTTTCAATATTGTACATCCTAAATTGCACAAATTCTGAAATTAATGTGGCAGACAGAGGAATACGAGGCCTAAGATATATAAGCGCAAGAAGGGTTAGGATGACCTTGTAAATGGTTATGAGATTGCATAATTGTAATCTAGGCTTCTCTTTATTTAGGCTGCGTCCATGTAAAACTGAATTGCGTTGCTTTGATCACATACCTGAATCACATGCAGTGCCAATGGCACCAATTGTGTCGCACGTAACAAACACGTGGCTGGCATCGTTCGGATGCTCTGCGTTCAATTTAACTTTGATGGCCTCTCGTGATTCCTTGTTATCGGCTCCACTTAGAGTTAATCCCTGCAAGATTAACCCAGAATTATTTATCACATGACATAAATCACTGATAAGAAATTACAATCATGATTTGCAAGCTGAGCCACATTAATTTAACTGAGCAAAACTTCCTTGATTCTTGATAACCATTTGAATGTTGATAACACAATAGAGACACATGGCTCACCAGGGCAGCCAACGGAGAATCCTGGGGAATTCCTGCTTTGTCCTTGACGTCTGACACCAAACGATGGATGCGTTTGATGCATTCTTCTAAACCACATTGCTGCAGATATGTAAGGTCAGAGGTCAGAGAAGGGTGACCCAGAGCCCCCCTGACTCACCCACTGATTGGTTCCAAGTGCAATGTCTGACTCAACCACAAGAGAGCCGTCCAAGCGAAGCAGGACGATACGAGTGGCAGTGGCCCCTCTGGAAATCACAATTGCAAGACATTCACCATCAGAATTGAATCACGAAGGGTTCAAGGAGATGGCCGTGTGGTATGGTTTGCCCCGCACCTTGAGCGCGTCTATCATAAAAGAATTGGTGAATGAGACCCATGGAGTCTCTCTGTTGTACATGTATGTCAGCTATAGCGCCATGATTATGCCATTTAGCTCCCCAAGCTGTAGCGTAGTGTACTGCAAGAACAGGTCTATGTAAGGTTGACTATATTTTTGAGAAATATCATTTATATCACACCGACTCTTCCTACAATCTAAGAATGTTTTTAGCAGCTAAATGTATCTAGAAATCGAAAAATAACCACCACTTGAGCTGTTACACGAGAAAATGAATAGTTATTAATATAAATACGAAGATTGTGGAAGTTTGAACAAACAACTTCTCCACCATTGTTGTTCTCGCGTGGAAATAGCGCAAGATCACGCGTGATCTTCAAGTCTCGCAAGATATGAAGGCATGTTTTGACAGCTGTCATCGATCTCATTTATGAGTGCCATCTCAAATTTTATTATTTTTTGCTCACCCCTCAACACGTGGGAGGTTATGGAGCAGCAAACATTTCCCTCAGTATACGATCATTCAATTGTACAGACTGACTCCAGATAAGAGCTGTCACATTTTGTAAACAAATTACAAAAAGAGCGCGTGCTTATGACATTCCGGTCTCGTGTGCCAGATGCATTCTGGGTCAATTCCGTTCACAACATGGCGCTAATATCTTGTTGATTCTCAAACATTATTGTTAAAAAGCTGTAAAACATCGTTCAACGGATAGCAACGTGTACTAAAGTTGACTTTTTTATTGAGTGAATTATTCAAAAAATTTCACCAGCTAGTATAAATAGTGATTTTTGGATCACAAAGTATCCTACAGCTTAGTTCACGTTCACAAATTCACAGTCGTGGTGGGAGTCAGTTGGGAGACGCGGTAGCAGAGTGTAGAAACTGCTCCGCTACCTTTGGGGAGCTAATTATCATATTATGCCATATGACATATATTCATAGGTTCAACGTAAACCCACAAGTGTGCCTGAAATATCCGTTTGCATAAATGCACTACATTACAGGCACATATCGGATTCATTTAGAGCCATAGCGCGTGCTCGTTGAGAGCCATTGCAAGCATTGCACACCTAGGAATACACTCAATAGAATTGTTATATAATTAGTTTAAACATTGCACCTCTTACGAACGATTTATCCGAGCGATCGAGGCTACAAATAAGAAAATGCTGACACTTCGGCTAATTCGCCATTTTGTGTTTATATCACATGATCACATCATGTGACATCTTCAACAACAATAAGACGTGGTTGCACATGTGTCTGTTTATTAATAATGAAATATGTTCGCAAGCACATTAAATCGTTGTCACCAGAGTTTAATGTTAACTTTAAAGATAACGATGAGAGAGAAGCCAATTCAGTACTATGTTATCTGCCTGTCGCCGATTGTGAAGTTGATGATGGCAAAAACGTAGGAAAACATCCAGCATGTTCAGCTTCCCCCAGAATCATAACGGTCATCATGTTTACGACATCTATGGTCATAACGTTAGGTGCCCAGGAAACGTGCTATTGTTTACATCTTTTGCGCATGCTCACAACCCGAGCGCTCTCGGCCGGCGATGTTATTATTGCCAACTTTATTGTGTTTTATGTAACTTGAACTCTTGTTACATCATCATGTATTGGTAACACATAAGTTACACCCAATTCGGCCATCTCGGGTCATTAGATTCGACGATCCCCTCTCAATAATAAACCACAATGTCCGCTATTAGGGCGACAATGCCAAACTGTAACTGATAATCAGATCAGTTACACTGTGACTTGTGGAATTAGGTTCAACGATATTGGAAAACACAATGACAAACTAAACAAAATTTTGGATAAATATGGATAGCAGAGTTTAATATAGACTGTTATTATATACTACTTATAATTACAGCGCTACCAAATTCAGCCGGTACGTGGTGGTAGGTCTAGGTGAATTGTGATACTGCCTGTATGATTATACCGTTACTTCAATTATCGCTCAGGGTATTTCTTAACGATGTTTAGCCAAGAACAGTGAAACGCAGAAACTTCTTCGGTGACTAATTATTTACTCAATCTATCTATAAGCAAAGAACCGGCTTAAACTGAAGCTGACAGCTCGATTACCCTTCCACTCCTCCGATTAGCACACTCGCCATCAGGAAATAATATAAATAATAGCAGGTGAGTTAATGACTCGAGAGTGATTTCAAGTCGGGAGATGCGCGTTATGATCTCAGATCGTACTGCGTTGAGGACAGCGAGAGCACTTGTGCAGCAGTCAAGACCAGTCAAATTAGGTGACGAATTGTGTCAAATAATAGTATAATATATGCACTAAAAGCTCACCAACATCCAAGTCAGGGAGGATGTGTTTTTTTTTCGAAATTTAAACACGCCACAAGGGAATCAGAGAAAAGGATACTAGTATCAGAACATCATCAAAGACAAAATAAGAAATAATTATGTAAAAAAAGGATGCATGAATTTTTGCGGGATCTCGGCTTTCCTAATTAATCGAAAACAAAGACTTATTACCCATGAAGCTACACCAGCCTGGGCAGAAGTTAAGAGCGGGATACTACAAGGTAGTCCAGTCAAAATAGCATTCAAGGTAGACATAATTACATCACAAACGGTTTCAATGCGGGGTAGCACCCTCATTAACATACTAAAAATCTAAGTGAATCGCAATAGTGGAACACCGTTAATTTGGTCAAACTAAAAATATTCTCGTAAACATAGTCCTATAGCATATCAAAATAATGGAAATCAAAATTCAAAAGAAATTAGCATAATTAGGTTTGAGAGAAATGCACCCATTGATGTAAACTTGTACTGGATCGGTCACGCTCCGCTTTGAACGACTAAACCGGAAGTGCATTATGAAGTTTGAGTATTGCGTTGATCATGGCGGTTGGCGGGCTGCGATTAATGCTAAGAGGAGTTATATGCTGTGGCATTTATTTAGAGTGAATCGATTGTTTATTGCTATATAAATACTAACAAGCATCTATAAGACTATATAAGCAGTGCACAGGGCTTGCATCTTGCATCTTGTTGCCCATACGTGGCTTTACCTATTGTTTTGCTCTATAGTAATAATTCAAATACTAGTACAAAGCTAAATATCACAGCAGAAACAAAAGCACAAATTGAAACAAAATAGGAACGGCAGAATTAATTAGGTCTGATCATATTTAACAATAATCATATTTACAAGCATACAAAGGCAAAAATTGTTTTAATCTATGGATTTCCATCCTTCAAAATCAACAGCAAATTATATAAAACACTATTGGCCTTTGAAGAGGATGGTCTTGGTATTCTTACGACGGATGTTATTTGCGTGCACTCTTTGATTAAGAAGCCTGGTAAAATGATGCTGCCTAAGATCATAATAAGTAGCAACAACTGACTTAATTAAACAAAAATAATGGTTGTCAAGACCAATAGTGGTATTAGATGTATGTGGTGGCTATAGAATTCTGCCTCTGAAGCTGTGGGCGGCAATTAATACTGCGGGCGTACAAGGTAAGTAGTGGAGAAGACTTTGAAGCAAAACTGTTCTTCGTGCCTGGTTGCTTTGATATCATCGCCAGGCTGCCCACAATAAAGTGTAACAAGATCCAGCAGAGTAGACATCAATGTAGCTGGAGGTTTCAGAGAAAAGCACCTCAGCCAGATCACAGCTAGAGTGTTTGATGTGTCCTGGTGAGTTTAAAAGATGCCCCTTTCTTTATGCCATAAAGTGCTGATCGAGGTGCTATCACAACTGAGAATTGTATGACATAAGCTGGGGAAGCAATCTCCACATCCATTCTCAAGGATTTTTGATTGTGTGTATTTGCCATACCCTAGCTGAAGCCATCCTTGGTTGGTTGGCTGACGGAATGGGATTGGTGATAGAGAGATCATTCTGTACGCTATTTGACAGATTGATAAGTCAGCATCCAACTATGAATGCTTCACCATGCATCTAATTGCATCTGTTTTGTGTGCAATCAAGTTTATTACAATTACTTTGTTTGTTTCTCGTTCGATAAGGAATCTTCTTTCTTCCTTCTACGAGCATTTCGTAGGTAAAGTGCATATATGCAGCGGTTTCACTCAGTCGGCTTCTTTCTATGTGGGTTGCTTCTTTCAGCGTACATATACATGTACTAGCGATGTCATTGAATATTGCTTGTTTGGGGCTTGAAAGTTGTTGAAGCAATTACCAACTATGCTGTGTTAGGGGGTTGATTGGAATCGAATCCAACTGTTTCCCAATGGTATTTGCTACGTACTGCATGGTACGTTTAATGACCTTAAGCATCATCTCTGGTTATTCGAACCAAGTAGAAGCAAGCACAATTCGTGTTAAATACTTCAGCATGGAATTTGCAGCTATTCACGGCTAAAATATATCTCTGAAATAGTAGCTCTGGCGGCGGGCATTAGAGCTGCTCCAATCGTCTAGAAGCTACTGTGTTCTATACTCTCATGCGTCATGTCTGTCATTCGCATAATTCCGGATATGTTCACGTCATTTTGCTTCGAGGGGTCAAAGTTGACAGAAGAGTCTCCTGTCAAACATGTCTAATTGTTTCTAAGAGTTCGATCTAAGGAAGGTTTCCCGCTTCTCATTGTCGATAGATTACAGATAATCTTTGTATTCTGCATACGTACTGCCATAGACAGCCACAGGAGCACACAGCGCCCCCCAGCCTGCCTTGGTATGCAATTTGATAGTACTACAGAGCCACCGCGAAAATTAAATGAAAAATTAGTATTAAAATTCAAGATGCCTGACCAACAATTAAGGACCTAAACACGATACACGCATAACTCGATCTTCACTTGCGCTTTTGGATTGCATTCAGGTGGTTTTGTGGATTAAGCAACCGAGCGCCCAAGATTTTGGGCCAGGTATTGGTGAGAAACCTGATAATGAATATACAGTATATTTTAATAACTATTTTGTCACTTTCGGATATTTTTGCACCTGTGATTAATTAAACCCTGACGAAAATGTTACAGGTGCGCATAACGAGCCGTGCCATAAGATGTCTCACTTTGCCGCATCTGAGCCCAAAATTAGAACAAGTTTCGCATGTTTTAGCATCTATGAATACCATTAAACATTTGAATAGACATTTTAGTTTAAGGAGTGAATCGTCACTGAATTCCGACTTACTCACTAAACCCCGTTTTATAGTAATTAGGGGATATAGGTAAGTTTTGTGATTATTACTCGAGCCAGGTATACTGACTCTCAATTTTTAATATTTGTATATATAATATTTGGTAGGGGAATTTAAAAGCCTTCGTAGACATTTCCTCCAAACACAAATTAATGACACATAATCTTCTCTCTGTTGTTTTGGGGGAAATAAAAACATAAATTGCACTTTGAAACCATGCTGGCAGAAACAACATATAAATAATATAAATATTCATGTGCATCGTGGACTGCAGATATAAATGTATACATGTAGATGTCCTAGTATACATATAATAACATAATGATTAACGTGCATGCGTTGTATCGAATCTAGAAAAATCTATAAACTCAAATAATACAAAACAGTTTCAAATCTACCACAACAATCTCTTAACTACAGATGCTCAGCCAAACAAGATCCATGCAGGAAGGAATCGTGTAAAAAGGCACCAGCTGCGTCAATGAGTAGACGACCTATGCTGCGTTCAAGAATAAAACCCGGATGTTGATTCTGCAGCCTACAAGTAGTAAATTGTTATCCTTATTGGTTTAGCTACAACGCATCTTTGACATGGATGTGACCCACGAAGAAATCCTGCAAAAAAGGGATTCGGCTGGGGAAAAGTGGGATTCGCAAATGGCGCCCTTCCCGGTGCCAGAGAAGATAAAAGAGACGGATCAACTGTCGAGTACTGCACAAACGAAGAAGCACGAATCGCTTAGAAGAAATTGAAGAATCATAAGTCAACAGTCGTCGACTTGAACGGAATGGAGCAAAATCTGGTTGAGATTCTACCACCCAAGGTCAGTGCGATAATTAATCTGCATTCACCACTCATGCAAGTGGTGTAATTGGGGTGCTTCTGTTCGATAACAGAGTTTTAAGAATGGTTGACTGGTCGTAATGCACCTAAAGTTTAAATGTATTGGATGCATAATTATGCAATTCAATGATAATTATCACTTAGCCTAGTCGATGGCTGTGGGATTCCCCTTCACAATGAATATCAAATACTGTATCCAGTCGAAATTATGTCTAGTTATAAGAAGTCGGAAATTGCTATAATTTATTCGAAACTCACATTTCTCTTCCGACTGTTTCATATAAATAATAATATATAAGGTCACTTTCGTCGGGAGCACATTTACATTGTAGATTTTGCATTTTTGGTTGGCGTCTGCGGACTCTCGGTTGCAGTCATAACGGTACTTTTAATCCATGACACGATCAGGGTTTCTCTGTTACGCATGTCGTCAGGTCACAAACTCACAATGTTATCGTCTTCCACCTGATGTGACGGTATGTTATTTAGACTATTTATTATTTGTGTTCAAAATCTGGCGAAAATTGATCGTAAGAACCTCTTGAAAGCATTTGAATTAGCCTTTTATTCATAATCAACCAGTTAATCAAAACGTTTCACATAAAAAGTTTGCTATTTTCTGAACGCGGTTGGCGTCATGGTTAAATACAGATTGTGACTAAAATGCGGAGTCATACGAAGTGCGGATTTCGGGCGTACTGACAGCATTCCAGTACATCACTGATTGACGTGTGTTGTTGTTTGCGTGTTTCATGATTCCTTTGTTAGGATCCTTGTAAGATCGTTAGATTTCAGAGTGACAAAACGTTGACATTTCATATTTAGCTGGTTTACGAACATAATATAATGGCATCGACATCGACTTCATCCTCATCAGGATCTAGCCTCTCTTTTTTTTTCTTTTTTTTTTATATATATTTTATATTTTCATAATCGTTCTTGTTATAACCGTTCTTGGTATAACCTAGCCATGATAATTATGTTCACCACATACATTTATGTTATCACCTAGCCATAATTCATTTGTTTGATAAAATCACTTCCTCTACATCATAAATCACTATTTTGCTATAATCTACCTATCATTAGTACTACAATTGTTATTTTCAAATGAGTACATACATTCAGACTGTTGGGAATAAAATATGATGTTTCACTGTGTGTCCTTCGATGTTATATTCATTTATATTCATAAAATGCTTTCACTTAACGCCAACCTTTTAGTTCACATACGTGTTTGACTTTTGTTTTCATTCCTGTGAACATAATTCAAATCTGTTCTCTGCAGTATGTGGCTCATACAGACAGGAAATGGACTGGGCTCATCGTGTACGCTGTTGTCATGACAATGGTGCTCATAGCAACCGTGGCAACGGGTGTCGTTTTGTTTGTCCGCCACGTCGACACCACAGTCGACATTGACTCTCTGTCAGTAAGTCAATTCATGCATGCATAGTCCTACTTCATTGTATCACAACATATAGCCACCTCAGTCGGCGCAGAGGAATACGCTAAAAATATTCTCATTGTCGTGTCCTATCTTGGGTTATTGTGCCTCGATGTCTATGCTCATACATCAATATCTCCACTTCAGAGCAAAGTCGAGCATTTCCGAGTGAACGGAGCTGATGTCCGGCAGCGTGTTCAGTTGGACGTCGAGAGGGAAGCGGAGATAGTGCGTTATGACGACATAGGCGCCATCCTTGTGCTGGACTACCGCAGGGTCAGTGCGTTATGATTGCCTCGACCCTACAAATCACATTAAATTTTATCTGCTTTTCAGGGTCTCACTGCGCTGTATGCAAAGAGTTCAGAGGAGTGCTACTTAGTCGGAGGCATCGACCGTCATCTTCCCTCTCCCTTCCATGTAAATATGAACCTATTAATGCAATTCTTTTATAGCATAATTAATTACAGTATATGAGGCCGCCCTAGTAGTAGTAGTATATAAGTATATAATGACGATTCTAATAGGGTCAAGTCGAGAAAAACGATTTGGAGGAAGCGAGTGAAGTCGGGGCGGAAGTGACGTACCGGAAGAGCACCACATATCCGGTGATGGACCATTCAGTGCTACCTCCTCACCTAACGTCAAAGTGCGAAGACAAGCCTGTTTTCTGGATGGAAGCGTTTCCTGCTGAAGGTTTGCTGCGTCAAATGGGGTTGAAGTTTTGGCACCATATTATCATTTTGGTGTTTCAGGCGCTGATGCTCGCCTGAAGAGGTCTCCTCGTGTCTGCATTAGAGTCTGCCGAAATGGAGTCTGTTACAGGAGATGCTGGGGTTAATACAGCCGACTGTCGACATGGAAACCGATTGTATTTCAAGCATATATACATTAATAATATACATTTAATCCGAAGAAAGTAACACACTCTCTAAGAGTTGGTCAAGAGGCCTGCATCGCATGAATGTTATCTTCTTGTTACAAATAAAATAATCATGCATGCATCCCGTTTTTCATACTTTTATTCAGTTGAAATTCTTGATCGAATTGTTCTTGGACAGATATCATTCCAAAGACTTCCAGAGTGATTCATAGCTATACGTGTGAAATCGAACAAACTTTCCCATCCTTCTCACTTTTTCCATCACAGCAATTGATGATATGCAACAACTTGATTGTGACTTTCATTATTATGCTTTAGTTGTGAAAAAAATACGTCAGGGTACTAGACGCTACTACAATTTTCGGGTCAGTTTCGCCTTCCCGTACCAGTATACCTAATTTGAACTTTTTCCTTACGATTTCCTTTCTGGCGTCCTGGTTACCAGCCATGATCCAGGGGTATTTCCTCCTGTAAAATGATACACAGGCTGGCACAATTTGTACCGCCCCATTCATTATGTGACGTAACGAATCTTACCACAGCGCAAATTAGCCAGCAGAAATGACCGTTGCTCACTCAGTATGTTCTGTGCAGGCATTGTCCAGATCGCAACTGGCCTCTTGTCCATAACGTTTTCATTTCATAATCCATACCTCGTTTACCTGTTTGGCCTTTGAAACGTGGGCTTCGGTGTTTGGTGCGGAATTACCGTGAGTAAATAACACAGTGCCAGCAGATTGAGATTTCATATTCAACCCTGCGTACAACTTGTGTGTCTTTCCGTCAGCTGCCACCTCGTTCACCAATTATAGTTCATACTACCATAGGCGCCCGGCCTTGTTACGCAATTGGGCAGCATTTCAGAGGAACTGAATAATTATAGATGCATTGTAATTATAGCGAATTGCAATTATTATATAACTCGCAATCACGCCCATGGCCCGATTGGGTCTCGAACCGGGGACCTCGATCTCCACTGTCGGCACAGGATTTCATTTTGGCGGACAAACTGACTGAGCTACAATGTTCTCCTCCTGCCTTTCCACAAGACACAAATGTCATAAATTAAGTAGTAAACATGTTTTTCATATATGTACCCATTCTTGATTCCATCTTAAATCATCTCCATTCAACTATTAATATTTGTTTTCTCATCACAAGCCAGATCATCGCGATAGATACTCGAATTTTACAAGCTACGAAGAAACCATCATATATTTTCTATATAGCTATAAAGCGGAGAAAAAAAGCATAAAATTATACATAAAATAATGAAATATAATGAATGACTAACGAGGCTCATTGTTTGCGATCGAAAGTATTTCCACACATACACAAAAATGGATAAATAACAAATAAATAATAAAAACAACATCAACTTCCAAATCAATAATTAATTCGCATTTATTCATCCGAATCAAGCTATTATTAAACATTTGCACATGCATACACAGAAGAAAGCATTAACACAATTTCAGTTTATTGTCATTAATAATTATTATACTAAATACCTCACTGGGAAAACATTTAGAGGTCGACATTCTTTGAGTGGCGAGAGCACCGAGATTGTTGCTATGACAACTTATCCATTCCTATTAATATTTCATATATTTTCCTGACGTCATGACTTGGATTATTTTGATATGGGCCACATGAATTGGATTCACAGTTGAAACACCTTTAGAGCTGCTCTGTTTTCCCCACTTTCAGTCACCACCAAGTTGCCAGTCATACTGATGGCGACACCATACGGATCCCGAATTCCGTTGTCCTGGGTGAGCAGGTTACAAAGAAACTTCCCTTGTGAGCTGAACAGAGAGACACGGTTGTTGTTTCGGTCGGCGACCAAAATGTTTCCACGCTCGTCTGTGCAGACCCCGCGAGGGAACTTGAATTGGCCGTTCCCCGTACCTTCTCCGCCGAACTTGCGAATGAAAGCCCCTTTACTGTCGAAGACCTTGATCGCATGATTGTTTGAGTCCGACACAATGATCTCATTGTATTGGCCAATCGCCACATACAAGGGGTTGTCGAACTTATCGTCAGCGTTGCCTTTGGTCCCGAACCTAGCCAGGCAAGTCTTCTCACCTCGGTAGACGCTGATGGCATTTTCTGCAATGTCAGTCACCACACAGTTTCCATTGGGGCTGACAGCCAGGCCACATGGCCCATAGAAGCGACCCAAGCCCCAGATAGCCAAGGATGAGCCCGATGGCGAGAAGACTTGCAGGCGCTTGTGGTGTCCATCCGTGACCACAATGTTACCGCGTAATGTGACTGCGACTCCTTGCGGTCCGATTTTCCCCTTGCCGACCTCTGCAACGTGGTGGCCAGCATCGTTGAAAATCTGGACTCGTTTGTTGCCCCACTCAGACACCACTATATCTCCGTTGAGCAGGCACGCCACTCCAAGTGGGTCTCTTAGCTCTCCTTTGCCTGTGCCATAGCGGTTAATGTTGATCAACATGTTGGCAGACCGACGAGTTCCCCGCGAGTTGATCTGTGAGAGCGAACGAGTTGGTTTACGTCGCACCTGCTGCTGACCTGGAGCATTGCGACTGAGTTCTTCGGGACTCCCTTGCACCTCTTCCACTCTTCCCACTTCTGGGTCTACCCTTCCGGGAATGTAGCCAACGACAGCAAACAGTTCGCTGTCTCCATCCGAAGTGTCCGCTGCTGCGATGGTACGCATGCGTTGGATAAGCTCTTCGTGCACAGCCATCAACTGAATAGAGTTGCGTGACGTTGTATTCTGGGCAAAATCTTGCATCTGGTGAGCTCTGCCGAGTTGAATGTTGACGCGTTCGCTTTCTTTCATAATTGCCTCAAGTCTTCCGTTGCGTTTGGTGCGCAGTTCTTTCAACAACTCCTTCTCTTGTTCCTTGATTGATCCAATCAACTGCAAGCTTCTTTCTTTGATCACAATTTCCGCATCTCTACACGAGTTCAGATTCAACTGTCTCACCGTCTCCAAGTCAGTGGATCTAGTTTTGAGGTTCTCCATGCTTTGGACGACGATGTTTTTCAAGTTGGCCAGGTCCTGTTGGTGCTGGCGAAAGACTTCGTCGATCTCGCTGACATTATGTCCTTCGTGCGAGTTCATTATGCATAATGTGCAGATAACCAACTCGCAGGTGCGACAGAAGAACTTGCCACTTTCCCCTTTATGTACTTTACAGAAGAAATCAGAAGATTTCTCAGTCGCTTTGTCCAGGACTTGATGAGCCTTGAAGAGTGGATTCTTGTTGTGTTTTTTCATACAAGAGTCGCAGTAATTCATGGAACAACCTGCGCAGTACACTTTGGCTTGTGAAGTTTTACGTTGCGATTTACAAGAGTCACAAGACCGTGAGTTAGCTCTGTCTCGGATGTTCATCGACTTGAACATTTCCTCGATCTTCTGAACCTTAAAATCGTTGCGCAGTCCCGAGACTCCATTTGACGGAAGGGTTGTGAGTTCACGACAAGTTGGGCAGGGGATCTTTCCAGGGACAGCCCGCTTCTGTTGCTGATAGGTGGAGTAGTAGCCCTGTAAACACTCGGCGCAGAAAGTATGGGCACAGCGTAGCATCTTGGGACTGTCATACTGCTCGAAACAGATCATGCAATGCAGGAGATCTCCAAATAATCCTGGATCGGACGCCATCGTGTATTCCTCTGTGTCCTTACACACCCACGACTCAGTCAGGTCGACTCCTCACGAATGGAGGCACGTTTCACTGTAGGCATCCACGCATAAAGCCAGCTCCTTTTGTCGCAGTGGAAGAATATTGCTTGCGGAGTCAGTCTTGCATGCCGAGGTCCTTCCTCACACCAGTGAAAATATGTCAATGTGAATTTGCATGCTTTAACAGTCGAACTTGCTAAATGAGAAACACTTTCAATGGTGCTCAGAGCGAAAGTCAGTCTTCAGTCATCACGAATCAAGTAATAGATTTCCATACACGTCTTCTTTTTTTTTCTGTTTTGTGTCTGCATTGCTGCGTTACTTCTACTGATCGCGTGACTCATGCCTGAATAGAGGCCAGATCGAGGTCGTGATGGGTTAAGCTTCCTGGAATAATACTGCCTGTTATGCAACACTTTGTGCTGAAAAGAATGCGTAGCTAACTAGGTTACAGTCAGTGGATACTTGATCGGTTTACCCACATATTTAATATTTTAAACTACCATTTATTAGTTGAACCTTAATATTGCATGGCTATGCATGCGAGTAGCCTAAACCCAACGTCCACTTACCAAGGATAAATACGTGTTTAAGGGTAAATACTGAATCGCAATTATAGCAATGCCTGCCAGGGATTTTCAGTTCACTTCACCTGAGTCTCTATATGCCTCAGTGATCGCAAATTGAGGCGCAAAACCTTCACCTTAAATTCATGCTGAATTACAGTGGCTCCTCGAATGATAGAACCATGAGATATCAGGTCTAGATAATAGAACACTTCTAATTATGCACACGTGTAATTTAATTTGTTCAATTGTTGACACTAAATAGTGCATTAGTGTAACTTTCTTTCCAAATCGTTAAAAGATAGACGTTTCAATCAAGAAAAAAAAACTGCTTTATTAATGTCAACGTAAGCTGATACTGGAGAGGTTAGCATGTTTGCCAATACTGCTTGAAACTTACACATTATTACAAATTACGATTAACATTAATTTTATGATTTCTTATTGTGAGTTGATCAATCTATATGATTAAGCCACCTTGCAATAGCCCAAGCATGAAACCACCGTTAACAAACCTAAAGCGCTGGTCTTAAATCCCAATCAGGATTTACTATAGCTAACTAACAGGAGACAAAAATTCTTAAGGTAGATCGCAGTTTTGCAGTGGCCTAATTTCACTTTCACGTGGGTAATGCAACTCTATTGAATTAGTGCAAAATTTATTTCTAAGAACCGACAATTATATAGTCATCTAAATTTCCAAGAATCGTAACCACATTATGGTACATGTACATGAAGCCCAATCCTACCTGTATTGATTAAAGCACCCCACCCCCTCTCCGCAACTCCTTTATCTTTTACGCCCTGTAATTAATCGTCACGTGTTTTGGTTAATAACATTCGCAAAAGAGACTTATTTCTTGTGAAACAGGATGCGATCAGAGTGATGTCTTGATAACAATCACATAATCAATGTCATAGTGTGTTTATAATTATTACATAACTCCCTTGACTATACTTGTAAGATTTTCAATTTCTATACATTCTTGAAAGAGTTTCAAAACCAGTACACGTAAACTGGGGATATAGGCTATGGGCTGTTGGATTCAGAATTCGGAGCCATTTCTCGTATGTAACATCATAATACCTAATATTAATCACACCACTCGTACTGACCGATAGACGGCGTGACATCATTGAATTTGTATTTGATTGATATTCACCCAGGTAAATACGAGAAATCGCCCCTAATTGTGGACTCAAAACGGACCCAAATCTCCAGGTAAAGTGTTTGTGCTACTCTCAAGACGAAAGATACCACAGTTTCAGGGCCAAACGGAGAGGCAGCATTGCGTGCAAATTGATATCACAATTCATAACGCACTCGACTCAGATACAAGTACTAACACCCAAAACTTCATAGCGTGGCACATGCAATCGTGCAATGCATTCGCTTTTTTTTTTCTGCTTATTGCATAGTACCCTAATGCTTCGCATGCATGAGGCACGACTCCGCCTATAATAGATGAGATATGTATGCTGGCCTGAGTCCCTGTTCGGGGAATAGGCTACACCCAATACATATAATGTATTGAGTGTACGGCTAATGTATTTTGTGACAGAAGGATCCAGAATACAGCCCATTTTGGTGATACGGGAAAAGAAAACGTACGCCGTTGGTTACCATAGTGACGATAATTGTGAATGAATGACAATTATTTTGTGGTTTTTGTTGTGAGTCACGCATGATTATTATTTCAATTACGACAGCAAAAATTGTGAAAAAGGTTAATTTTTGTGACATCATGTGTAAGGAATGTAATGAATATTTCTACGTTGTATAATTATATGGGAATGCATTCAGGATGCAGATTAGAATCGTGAGAATTGAAAAACCGCTCAAGAAAATAGAAGAATATCAGCATTTATTCGTTTCCTCGCCTCATTAAATTAGGAGAAGAAAAGATGCCGCGTTAATGAAGTAAAAAAAGTTGTGTAAAGCTCGGCTCTCTTCCAAAACTAAAATTTAATGACTAAATTCTCTACTTATAAAAGGATTGCCGCACGTGCCAGATTACGCGCTGGTAATATAGTTGAATGCACGCACTGAACAATTTGCCGAGAGGCCAGCTGTACTGAGGCCTAAATCATTCTTTTACGACAAAACTATCAAAGATTAAATTAAACATTCATGATTAATCCACCCTGTATTATAATATATCCACATCGATAATAATGATTATAATATTGTAGACCGTGCATGGCTGTCATCAGAGTCCTCCGTAGGGGGTGATGACCTTCACAATATGGTACCCTCTGGGAGACTTGGAATTATGTTACAGACACTCCACACTCACAGAAGAAAGCACATTCAGCCTCAGCATGCGCGTATTGGAAGGATGCGGGACTAAACCGAAGCGCCGCCTGGCTGTTGGACTCACCATCGATGTTATTGTACTAAACGTGTGTTTTGCTTATGCATCGACAGGTAAAACATAGAAATCTGTTTGAGGATATCTTTGACTTATTAGGTGGCACAACTCGCTGCTTGATTTCATCAGAAGAAGGAAAGGAAATTGATGCACATGTTTAATTATAATTGCAGTATGCATATTGATTATGCGTAATCGTTTAGATGGCATATCGTTAAAGACCACCCGCCCTCTTTCCAAGTGCAAAATTATCGTCGACTCATACCTCATGGTTGAGTACTATTTGCGTTTTGGATTATCGGTTCGACAACCCAATAGAACGAACGAAATATCAGACAGTGCATCCTTCTTACGTGAAACCTGAAAGATGGTTAGGTCACTCGGTGACAGACATGACAGCAAAGTGACATACAATGTCAGGGGACCTCGAAAGACAAAACAAATTCATAATCCTGTTTATAATAAAGAACAGTTCTGTTAAATGAGATAGTGCTATCAAAATTAGAGTAAACAACAAACAAATAATGGATCTATATTCATGCGGATGCACTCCGTCTCTAAGTCTCTGAGAACTTAAACACCTAAGCAGGTGTGTAACTAATTAAGATGCTTTGTTGCGGATTGGGGTGTTGCACTGAAAGCTGCGGGGGTCACCCGTACCACATCAACACGTCGGATGACCATTTGGGGTACAAGCGAATATCTGATCTCAACTATCGGGCCGTGCACTTCGGGTTGGTCGAAGGAACCACTTCGCATGGACTGCCTCATTTCGCCAGGTCAAGGGGTAGGAGGATTTCAGTAATTCATCCACTCAATCAAGCAATCAATATGTCCTTCACAGGTTGGTGCAAGCGGACGTTCTATTTCGTCATCACCATCTTGGCCATCGGAGCCTGGGCTTACCACACGTATGCGATTCTCACAGATTACCTCAAATTCGACTCATCGTTGGATGTGGAGATCGTGCACGCCCCGAAACTGGAATTCCCTGCGGTGACTGTGTGCAACCAGAATGCCATCCGCAAGAGTATGTTCGACGCCCAACCAACATTAACCCAGTGGACTGACACCAGTACTACAAGTATAGAAACAAACGTTGATTTGTAATCGATATATCGTTGATTTTTAATTGATTTTTTTCAGTCAACTATTATGACCCAGAAGGACTTGCAGACAACGAGGATTACGAGCTGAGTACTGAAATGGACAGACGAGTGAAAGTGCGGAATAAAATCGACGTAGAAGTGTCCGACATCAACGATGACGCCGCTCTCTATGAACTGGGGCACCAACTAGAAGACTTCGTCGTCGATTGCGAGTACAACCAGTATGAGTGCTACAACGGGACATACACGTCGTTTTATAACTGGCAGTATGGCAACTGCTTCACCTTCAACAACAAAGGAAACACTCTGCTCTCCACCAACACTGGACCCATCTATGGTCAGTCGACCATCTGTAGAAATGAAATCGTCATCGCATGTGTTATATTAGGTTTCCGGTTGACGTTCAATATTGAGCAGGATGAATACGTCGGTGATTTGACCTCTAAAGCAGGGGTCAGGGTCATGGTTCATCCCAAAACGACGATGCCTTTTCCAGAGAATAACGGTGTGGATGTAGCACCAGGTGTCGCCACTGCTATTGGAATCAGGAAGGTCAGTTGTTAAGCATTGATTTAGATTTCTCATAACCTATTCCATCAGGTGAATATTCAATGGCTGGGAGGGAGGTATGGTGAATGCGTATCTCCTGCAATATCGCACACAGACATCAATGTCTATGAGAGTTTGTATCCTTCGACAGCATACACAAGAGAGGTGAATCGACAGCTTATAAGTCTATATAACACTATAAATACGCTATTGGAAATGGTGTTTTCCTAGGCGTGTGATAATACGTGTTTCCAGCAGCAGATGATTTCAATCTGCGGCTGTGCTGATTCAAGATATCCCGACCAAGGATTAGCCATTGGGTCTGCAAATGCAGCGGTCGTGAGCTGTGACCCCAGCAATGAGGCACAGGGTAAGTAGTCAGGGCAATCTTCGTGGCTCCACACTAGCACCTCTTGCAGAGTGTCCAGTACAAGTTATCACCTTCTTTTTTTCTTTTTTTTTTTCAGCTGACTGTGCCTATGACGTCGAAGCGCAGTTCAGAAATGGGTCATTAGCGTGTTCAAGTTGCAAGAAATCATGCAGGTGATTATGCTGTGCATCCCTATTACACCATTATCTCATTGCATTGCTCAGGGAAGAGTATTACATCCGGACCATCTCATCGTCAGTGTGGCCATCGAATAGCTACAAAGTTGGTTTTCAGAAGACGCCTTAGCGAAGATATTGGATTGTTTTGTTTTTTGTTTTTTTTTTTTTTTTTTTTTTATCAGGCTGAACTGGAGCTAGAACTGGAAAATAGTCCGGACTTGAAGAAGATTAAAGACGACGGAACCATTTCTCAGAATCTGGGGCTCCTCGAAATCTATTACGAAGATCTAAACTATGAAAATATGGTAGAGATCCCTGCTTATGATGTAAGTTTCTTTTTGTTGTGCAACCATTTGTGAAGTTATACGATTTTTAGGACACCCAATTCATGGCGGATTTTGGCGGAGCAATTGGGCTCTGGCTGGGAGCCTCCATGATCACTGTTTTCGAGTTTCTGGAGTACTTCCTCGACCTTTGGCTTGTATGCTGCTGTGGGTGTGGCCGACGATCCAGAGGTCAATCTAAGGGTCAACGAGGTCAACCAAGGAAGAAAGTTGACGCGGTGAATAGTCCGTCACCAGTGAAGCGTCCGCTGACAGCCGCTGCTCATAAGAAACACGAGCAGACACCGCACAACACCAACTCTGATCCAGTCGTCCTGGTGTATCCGACTCCAGATTCCAGGCCTCGATACGGAGACCCTGTCAACCCATACCAGGAACCTTCTCCACATCATTCCCCTCAGATGGCTGCGAGGCCGCGAAGCAACCGGGCCAGCCGTCTCCGCCCAAAGAAGGCGGTGAACCCGACCAACATCCCACGTAACCATGGATACGGTCCCGAGAGACACTTCATGCGACCCATGAACGAGTACTCGACTAGTGACTATTTCGCTCCCGCCTACGATGCTTATGATGGTTTCTGAAATGCTGCACTTTCTTTCCAAATCGCACCAAGGACATAAAACAATGCGTGTTGTCAATGCTAAAGACTATTTTCTCTAATAAATAGCCTTTGGTCGATTGCAGCTTATACTGCACATCTAGGAAATTTAAGCATCCAAATACTATTATGCCAGTGTTTTATTATACTAGTATTTACTCACGCGTACAACTCAAGTTCATAATTGTATAGAGGTTGTGTAGTAATAAATGAGCTCACTTATCTTCTTCGGACACAGCTCTGTTTTGTTAAATTACGAATAAATTCTTATATTTTGAAGGCAAAAAAAAAAAAATAAATAAATAAATAAAGAAAAAAAAAAACAATAAAATTAAATTAACATGTGCTTATAGGTAAACAGGCCGTAATAAATATTATATTACATACGCCCAGATGTTATTTTCCTGCCATCGTGCGAATCTGCTTATCGTGGGGGACCCTATATACACATTATGGCAATACCGAAGACAGAAACAATATAGCGGACATACTAATTAGTAGGCCTAAAAGCCAATGGTGACACATGTGGTAATCCACAGTGCTCTGAAACACTGGGGAGAAAATATAATTTCGTACTTTTGGAAAATATTATGAAAGTCAACTCATTAGCAGAAATGAATTTTTTTTTGATCGCAAGAGTGCAAAAATTCCGATTATGTTATCGAGTCAATTAAGGCAAATGAAGCAGCAATACATTTAAAGTTAGTATTGTGTAAATTAACTGAAGAACAGAACGGCACGACATTTCAGAGGTTCCCTGACTAACGCACACACGAAGCGCCGATATGAATCCAACCAAACACAAACAAATACCAGATTAATTTTAAGAGCAAACTTTATTTTTCTTATCAAAGCCTTCATCAAATGCAATCGATGGATGGAACATGCTAGCGCCATGACAATCCTCAGCCAGCACGTACGATTAGAAAGGCAGCTTATAAACACTTAAATGGGACGTTGAATTCTTTGTATATCTTCAAAATGCCGGAAAGTACATCATGCTCAGCGGTCGTAGCCGCCACATTTGCAGTTCTTCTGTTCGCCATCGCTTTCTCGACCCCCTTCTGGACCTTAATTGAGGTCGGCACGGCCAAAACTTTCTCTGGGATCTGGTACGGGTGCGCCTCTGTAGACGGAGCAGTGACATGTGAAGAGAGTGTAACACCATCCAGTCCAGGTAGGAGTCCCCTTGGTTGTGCATCTCGCATGGGAATAACATATTTTGGCAGATTGGATCAGGGCGGTACAAGTGTTGCAGATCTTGGCGATGCTCTTGGGTTTGGCTGGGTTTATTGTGACCATTGTGTGGGGGTGCAGGCCCTACAGAAGGGCATTGGCTTGGGCAATATTTGCGCTATTTCTGATTGGCTGTGAGTACCTGTGTGACTAACAATGAGTGTTAATTAATGTGTCCATTGCTTGCAGTGTTCTTCGGAATTGCTAGCTTAGGGACGTTTGCTGCGAATGCGGCAAATGAATCCTACTCGTTCTTCGTGTCGGCTGCGGGTTGCTTGCTTTACTTCATCACTGCCATCATCGCCGTGATCGGGGCCTGTAACATGAACGACAACCGAGTGAGCGGTATTCCCTCTCAACCCCACCCCTTGGGTCCAAGTCTAGGGCCAGCACCTCCTCCGATTGAGTCGGCACCCCGTAAGCCGGAAGCGGACGGTCAGATGAAGTACCCCAGCTGGGTTTACTCCTGGGGTCCCCAAGGACCTCAGCTGGAAAGCAACACTAGCAAAAGTGGAGGCGTCACTGGGTAGATTATGATTGCCTCATCAAATGTATGGCTCAAGATACAATGTTCCAGTGGTCTGACCGCTTAATTGTAAGCCACATTTCGTTTTCATAATTTAATGAATAAAATCGTTACTTAAACTTGTTTGCCTCATAATTACAGAAATGTTGAAATCGCGGGATCAATGCCGATACTAGTATTAGTGGTATGTATGTAGTATACAGATCGTAATGTAGTCATTAACTAGTCAACCTCAGCTGCCGTGTTCTCCCTAATGATCGAGAGGCTCCTCTCGACGATGAAGTGAAACAGACGTACAATGCATATTGAAACGTAAGAGATCCGAGGGAAGGTAGTATGCATTGGCTTGTGCATTCAACGGTGCATCATGCCCCATTTCACCGAATTAATGTGTCATGCATCATGAGTTTTGCATTCAGCATACTCACTAGCCTAGGAAAAAAAATTGATATAATAATATTATTTAAACGTAAGGATTTCATCGGAAAAAAAAAGTCAAATCCAGGTTGAAATCAAAACCCCGTATTCTTTGTTCAATATCGTTTCAAGTGCCAACATGATTGCAATCCCTCGATAAAGCGGACTGGCTTATTGTATAATAATTATCAGGGCTACTCCGACCCCAAAAGGGCAATTGCTTACACGATTGGCACGTGGGCAACAATCTTTGTATATGTATGTATAAAAACATCGCAGATGTGTGCATGCCTATACAATATACAAGTAGAAATTCAATCACCATCTCACAGATTACAGGCCAAAGTCGTACGATGTCACCACGATGTTTTCTGAAAACAAATAAATTAATGACGAATATTCCAGATTGAAAAAAAAAAAAAAAAATAGATATTTACACAAGAGTCCCCCCCAGCACCAGCACGATCTACAAAATAAGCGCCGGGGGTGCCATGGCGATCCGCAAATAAGCATAAAGAAACAAACACGCTTATAACATCACCCTTGCAGGACTCACGCGTGCATTTCGCAGAAAGTATTCAGCGAAAATGGTGGAAGGGACGTCATGCTCGGCGGTGGTCGCCGCCACCTTCTCCGTGGTTCTGTTCGTGGTCGGGTTTTCCACTCCATACTGGACGCTGGCAGAGGAGGTCATGACTGGAATATTCTATAGATGCACTACGTTGAATGAGGGCATCAACTGCGAGGACACGCTGACAGAGACCACACCAGGTGAAAGCATAATCAATAAGATGAGATAATATCAACTATATATGGATGCATAAAATAGTAATAAATAGTATACTAGATTTCGGCAATGTTGTGCGTGGATTATATACTATTCAATATTAATCGCTCGTGGTGATATATTTTTGGTCAGATTGGATGAGGGCGGTACAGGCTCTACAAGTGCTCGCTCTAATAGTGGGACTGGCTGGTCTGATCGTGGCTGCGATTTGGGCGTGTAAGCCGTACAGCAAAGCCCTCGCCTGGGTCACCTTCGTGCTGTGTTTGCTCGCGAGTGAGTTGATGATCTGATTGTTTGCAGATGTCTTCATCCGTTATTCCGTTTCAGTGCTGTTTGGCAGCAGCGGCTGCGGCGTTTTTTCGGCAAACGAGACAAGTGAATCTTATTCGTTGTTCATTTCATGCGCTTCCTGTCTGCTCTTCTTGCTCACGGCGATCATCGCTGTCATCGGCGCTTGTAAAGCCACTGGAAACAAGGTCTACTGAACAGACTGACCGGCGCAATTTATTCAATTTTTGTATCCCAGAGATAGCACTATATGTTTTTCAGGGCAATTGTCTGGTCTGAATTTTAACAGAAATAAAATGTTAACCAATTTTCTTTATGCAACCTTCGATCTCAATGAATTTCTCAGTTAGCTCATTTCTTTTTTGTATCATTGATTCAACACAAATTAAGATAAATATTAAGTTAACTTTGTAGCCATGAAATATTCCAAAATATAAGCCATAGATTGATTACATAACCTTTAACACAATACAAAATGCTGAATTCAGTCTAGTTGTTTTGTTATTGTTCATGATTATTTCATAATACACGCACAATATGTATACAGATGCATCATAAGATTAAAACATTTGGCACAAAAGCAGACATTGATTATCGGATGAAACTCAGTTGAATTTAAAAAAGCATACAAGAGATGACAACACCTCCAAAAGCATAGTACTATCATAGTACCTTATATGGCAATGGAAATCAAAAAAAAAAAAGATAATTATTGGTACAAAACAAGTGCATGCACAAACAAAAGCCAAAAGAATCTCAATAAAATCGTTAATATAGCTAATAAAATATAGTACAACTTTCTTTAATAATCATCAGAATGGAAAAATTGATGAATCAAATAAATAAAAAAATACTGAACACAAAGATGATATTATTATTATTAGATCCAAGCACCTCCTATAGAATATCCTTCAATTGCGGGTTTTGCTATCCATAGCTTCGTGACTAGAGAGTAATAACAAAATATGGGCCAATCAACATGTCATATCATTTAACTCAGTGGTGAAAATTCAAAGAGAGGCTGTCATCTCCGAGGCTAGAAATATCTGAAAGATAGCGAGATTCCTTGAGTGCCATGTCTTGGGCGAGAGCGTCTAAGATATCCAGCAAAAGTTCACGACTCAGCAGTCGGATTTGCGGCAGTTTTGCAACCTGAAAGGTCAAGGATAAGAAAGGTGAAAGGTCAGAAGTCAGAGTCACCTTGGGATAATGGTGGACAATGATGCTAAGGGCATGTTTCTTCATGTCGTGTGCTTGGATTCGATCAGCCGCCTCCAGAATCTGTGAACAATGGAAATGCATGAGAAAGAAGGAGTGCGATGGGAATTACCTGGACGACGTTCTTGAAGGAGACATTCATCTCTAAGTTGTGCTTGCAGTACGCCTGAGGAAGAGGAAAGCGTGTGAAATGACAGAGAGCACTAGGAGACTCACCTGAAGGCGGTGGTTCGTGAATCCGTAGAAATGAGGAGCAGAGAAGAGGTAGAGCGAGTCTTCGGGGGGCATCGTGACCTCTCCGTAATAGATATAGCGCAAGAGGCTGTCAAACGCCTGCTTCGAAGGAACTGTTTCTCCAATCGATATCTGGAGAAAATTGTGAATTTTGTGAAATGAAATAAAATTCACAGCTACTTTAACAGTGTTATCCTCAGGCATGAAGGAGCGGAACATGGCTTCAAAGTAACTGCAACGTGCCGCTAAGATGGCTTTGTGGGCGGGAACAGGAACGTTGTCCAGCATCAATGTGATGTCGCAAAATTCACGACCGACAGAGGACAAAAAATGTGTGAGATCTTTCTCTAAGGTGGCACCTGCGAAGAGAGGAATTATGTTAAATATCCGGCAGCTGTAAGATTTAAAAAAAATATATCTCACTCAGTAAATCAATGTGGTGAATATCGGATAAGGGCCGCACTGGTGGAAGCTGTTTCCTCCGAATGATTTGCACCATAAGCGGCTGCTCAAGGAACTCAAACTCTTTGCTCATCACGATCTGATTATAATTGCTGTCCTTCACAATAAACTTGAGACAATATTCCTGAACAATAAACAATAAAAATATAAAAGCCCATTGCCAAATAAAAACCCACCTTCAGGTAATCCAGTTTTAGTTTTGCTGCGTTCTGTAGCGCACTGAGAACATTGCGATGACCAATGAACGCTTCTAAGTACTGAATGCACAGATGCTCCAATCGACTCATTTGGAACTGGAAGAAAATGTCATCATGTGTCTGAAATGCCAGCAGGGAAATAAATCTACCTGCACCGCCAATCGATACACATCCATCATGAGCAGTACAACTTCATTGCTATTCGGATCTTGTCCTGAGATTCGTGAAGAACAAAAAAAAGTTACAATTCAATGCATGTATCAAAGTTGTATTGAACCTTGTTTTGTCGGATGGATACGATCCGTGTAGATGTACGAAAGTACAAGATCAAAGGCTCTGGGGTCAGCATCCGGGAGAATGACCTGAGGGTGGAGGGAACTTCCCTTCTCTTCCTTCTCCTCATCAACACTTTTAACTTTCTGATTCTTAAACTGCAGATCAGAGAACTTTATTTAAGGCTACAGAGATTAAACACAACGCACTTGTTCTAGCGCTTGTCGTATTCGGTTCCTGAGCCAGGCTGAGCGAGCGGCCACGAGAGCAATATGCGCCTCAATCTTCTCTCCCTCCTTGGAAAAAAAATTATTGAAAATTCAGAACAAATGATAAATCACGTGAAGCCACACCTTGCCAATGATGAAGTCAATATCACAAAATAATTTCTGATCGAGTAGGTGTCCGTAATCTCCATGCAGTGTGCACTTGGGATAACTAGAGAACTAGAACAAGAAATTTAAAATTAGTTTAGCTTGAGGTGACGTCCTGGCAGCAGACCTGAAAGCGATAGTTTTCCCCACTCCGGACATTGCTATCAACTGTGCCGCCAAAAATGTACATTGCATCTTGCACAACGGCTGACGCATGGAATAAACGACCGTTTGGAACCTGAATAGGAATCGTGAAAAAAAATGTGATTTTACTCAAATTTAGCCAAAAGACCTGACTGTCCTGAGACGGCTCAATAATGGACCACGTTTGAGAGTCAAGATCATAGCTGTAATATAAACCTCGTAAATTGAAGCAAACTTCCACCCAGAATCTTACCAGTGAAGCTCATTTGGGAGAGTTTGACCAGTGGCGCCACCAAATACAAACAAATGGCGATCGTACGAGACCATAGTGTGACCATAGCGCTTCTCTGGGGGAGGGGGAGCACCTCGCAATATATGCTCAGTCGAGATTCTCGTCCATCTGAAGTATATCGAATGTTTGATTGGAAGTTCAAAGGCCAATCATCTAAGCTCACTCTTTTTGCTTGAAGTGAAAACGGAATAAATCATTTGTGATTTTTGCTCCACTTTGTCCAGAGAACACGAACATGGAGTCCCGTGCAACGGTAAGAGCAAAGTTGCAGCATGTTGGGGGGATGTCTCCAATTTGGCAAACCTATTGAGAAGAAAAACATGTCTAAACAACAAGTAACAGAGACACTTGGGTCAATCTGGGTCATACACCTAGTAGCCACGCACCTCATCCCAATGACGAGGCCGCTTGGCGTCCCCTTGCAGAGAGATCGTCCACATATCATTCAAGCGAGCGTTGCCGTCATATCCAGCAAATATCCAGAGCTCATTCTCATATACGGCCGCCCCGTGAGCCGCCCTTGGCTCAGGACGCCTGCAAAAGGAACGAGTGCTCACAATGCAAAAGATAATCATTCATTCTCACCGTCCTTCAAACTTCCACTCCAACCATTGTCCAGTTGCAAACTTATATTCAAACAAATCATTCTTATTCGTCAGATTTGAGTTTGAGTGAATGTCACCAGTGTATCCACCTGGAAGGAAGCGATTAAATCGGGTCAAAGTTCAGGGGTCAGGGCCTCACCAAACACAAACATGCTGCTTTCATGAACAACAGCTGAGTGGTGGTATCTTGGGGCGGGAGGGGCCCCAGTTGTAAATGCACTGAGAAAGTAAGACATCTGTCAGATGCGATAAGGAGTGAAGGTTGCATGTACTCACCGACCCCAAGATTTGTCCTTGACGTCAAAGCGTAAGAGGTCATTGAGCATGTTCTCTCTGGAAATGGGAGAAATATACATGTGGCTGGGATGTTATGGCCATTTCACTTACCCATTGTCACCACCAAAGACAAATAAGGCTCCCTTGTAGGCAACCACAGTATGCTTACTCCGCCTGCAAGAGTTATGCAAGTATCAGACACAGAATAAAACACATCCAGATAAACCTATGACTGGGTAATACGCTGGGATGTTGGTAATCTGGCAGATAATTGTCATACATGGTTCATGCATCGCATGTGCAAGATTGCCACATGCTTCAGAATCAGAATGGAAGAATTGATTGCATGGATATCTTACAGAACTCATCTCATCGCTTCGATATAGCCATCCATAATATATGCAGCATTAGTTTGCCATATAATGCTTGCATATATCCTTATGAAAAATCGCCTTTCACCAACAATAATATATTACTTTAGCCTTCTAATTTAGTAATTTTCACATGAATGCATCACAAAACATGATTTTTTAACATCTATTGATTCTATTCTAATCATCTCATATCAATAGTTGTTGACTCCTCTAGAAATAATCCGTTTTCAACTTATTATACAATGCCGACCTTATTCCATGAAAGGCGAGAAATTTCAATCTGTGTTGTACATGTTTACATTGCGCTGACATACTACAGCAAGCCCAATGGGTCTCTCAGTGTATCACTTTATCAATACTTATTATACTATATGGAGTTTGGCTATATTATATATTATATATACTATAGAGTTAGGCTATAGGCCTAAACAATTCACTGAAAGTTCTTTGACATTACTACCTTAAACCTACACAGCCTTGTAACCAGAGCAACAAAGCGCATCCTGATTAGGAAGCATCAGGATCTCACCTGGCACCAACGAAAACATCACATTCTGGCATTCGTTTCCAACGGTGCACCGTTTCGAAGGGCCCGAAGTCGAGTGTGAGGCAGTCGCTACTCTCAGACCATGCACCATCCGTCTCGCGGACGTTCGCGTGAGCAGCGGCCATTGGAGTGATTTTGGACACTCTGACGGACAGGATCTGCTTCTGCGGGGCGGGTGATGACTCAGTGATAAATTGACAGCTCAAAACCTTAAGAGATTCCGCACTTCAAAGAACATAAACAAAAAAACAAGAACTCCCACTAAACTTCCGGTCCATAATTTTTGCTGCAGTCGCACAAAGGAATGCGTTATGAGTTTGATACGTGTTGACCTTTAAATCATAGATGAATCACATGAAGTTTATTTCGTCTATGGTTAAATAGATACCAAGTACTAGAACGTACAGAGCTTAGATCCGACAGAACACCCTTAACCATAATAGGGGAATGTTGCTATATATTATGATTATTTTTTCAAACAACATTTTCATTATCATCATCACCCCATTCCATGTCAACACAGCTTGATCCACGAAATATATATCAGGCTATGAAGAATTCTTCAACCCTTGATTCTTTTAACTGCAGCGAGTCGAACTGTGCGCTCATTTAGACGAACACTTGACCACTGATAGCAAAAACTCAGGCGCAGGACTGCTGTCGGTCATGATATGCTTGCACTAGGAATATTCAATCTTCCAGCCCCACTCTGAAGCATCTCCGTGCATCCCCGTCATTCCTGTCCTTGGAGGTGTATGTGATTGTGGAGGCTATGAAATATTTTCTGCCTCTGAAGCTGTGGGTGGCACACACTGCGGGCGTACAAGATAAGTACTGGAGGAGACTTTGAAGCAAAACTGTTCTTCGTGCCTGGTTGCTTTGATATCATCGCCAGGCTGCCCACAATAAAGTGTAACAAGAGCCAGCAGAGTAGACATCAGTGACATAGTAGCACAATTATGTCGGTGTCTGTCGATTACTATGACATCCGTAATGATCCGTTGCTTTAGCATTCTGTATGGCTATTTGACGGATTGATACGTCAGCATCCAACTCTGAATGCTTCACCATGCATCTGATTGCCTCCATTATATGTGCAATCAAGTTGATTACATTTACTTTGTTTCTCGTTCGATAAGAAATCTTCTTTCTTACTTATACGAGCATTTCGTAGGTAAAGTGCACCGCTATTTCACTCAGTCGACTGCTTTCTAGGTGGGTTGCTTCTTTCAGCTCATATACTGCGATGTCATTGAATATTGCTTGTTTGGGCCTTGGCCCGATAGTTGTTGAAGCAATTACCAACTATGCTGTGTTAGGGGATTGATTGGAATCGAATCCAACTGTTTCCTAATTGTATCTGCTAGTACTGCATGGTACGTTTAATGAACTTACGCATCACGTGGAATACTTCAGCAGGGGTTTCATAGCTATTCATGTCTAAAATAAATCTCTGAAACAGTAGATCTGGCGGCGGGCATGATCGAAGGCTGCTCCAATCGCCTAAATTCTAGAAGCTCGTGTGGTCTATATACATTACGCTCATGCCTGTCATTCGCTTTTGTATAATTATGTTCACGCCATTTTGCTTCGAGGGGTCAAAGTTGACAGAAGAGTCGGTTGTCAAACATATCCAATTGTTTCTAAGAGTTTGATCTAAGAAAGATTTCCTGCTTCTCCATTCGATAGATTACAGATAATCTGTGTATTCTGCATACTGCCATAGACAGTCACAGTTACACAGCGCCCGCCAGCCTGCCTTGATATCCAATTTGATAGTACTACAGAGCCACCGAATATAAATGAAGAATTATTATTAAAATTCAAGATGGCTGGCCAATAGGGCCTCAACACGATGCGCGTATAACTCGATCTTCTTCTGGCGGTTTTTGATTGCATTCAGGTGGTTTAGTGGGCCGGGTTAATTATAATTATGTGGACCTCACAATTGAACTGGTATTGGTGAGAAACCCGAGGATGAATGTACAGTATATTTTATAAATATTTTGTCACCTTCGGATATTTTTGCACCTGTGATTATATAGACCCGAACGGAAACGTTTCAGATGCGCAATGCACATAACGAACCATGCCCTAACATGTCTCACTTTGCCGCATCGAGTTCTTCGTTTTGAAATGTTGCATGATTTTGCCATTTGAAAGGTAAAGTAACTTTTGATCTAATCCAAGTACTCAGCAGTTGTACTGCTTAACTAAAATAGTTACCTATCTTTCAACAAACAGATTCGACTGATTTTAGAAGTTTTACCGATTTTACTGTTTTACTGATGAGGCAATTCTGCATCTTAGTAGACCCCAGGATTTCTGGGCTAAGTCTTGCATTGATTAGCTTATATAACCTATAATATATGTGCTACACATGTTTCTTTAATTAATTGAGCCCAAAACGATAACAAATTTCGCATGTTCTATTATCTCTGAATACCATTAAAACATTTCAATAGACATTTTAGTTTAAGGAGTGAATCGTCACTGAATTCCGACTTACTCACGAAACCCCGTTTTAAAGTAATTAGGGGGTATGGGTAAGTTTTGTGATTATTACTCGAGCCAGGTGTACTGACTCGCAATGTTTAATATTTGTATTCAATGAGTATATATCCATGAAGGCTCATAAATTTAGGCCAGTAATAGTGCTCTCTTCTGAGCTTCATTTGACCATTTTTGATAATTTCATTAAATGTGACAACACATTTACTTTTTTATTGCTTTGGTGCGTCTATATGAGGAAAATATCGGAAATATTCGTCCATGATAAATAGTCTAAATCGATTTTGAATTACCGCGTAAATCGGGAGTCTGATGCATTTTGACGAAATGCCGACCCCTGCTCCACTCAAATTGGCGTCAGAGGTGATCACGTGACTTTCTGAGAAATTCACTGATTGCAATTTTCATCTGACAGAGCTATCCTATATTCAAGCCAAATTTCAACTTACTGTGTTCATGCCTTCTATGTTAGACCTATATATAGGCCTATAGGCCCCTACTATGGCTGATCCCGATCGCCCGTGGATCAGCCCTACCGTGTCAGACCAAAAATGAGTCCACATTAATTGAAATTTTAGGCTTCCAGGTTGCGAATTTTCTTTTCGTTATTGTTGGTGAAAGGCGATTTTTCACATGGATATGCGAGCTTTGCATTATTTATGGCAGAACACATGCTGCATATTAATGCGGCATTTCATAGGCCTTTGTTAGATCGAGAACTTTTCAAACAACACTCGTATTATCACGCTGCTCTGTTGTTAAAAGATGAAACTATAGCGCACACCAGTCGAAATTAGGTGTCGGCAAACTTTTCAAACAAAGGGCCAGATTGAGAGAATCATAGCAACAAAAGCTGAGAGTCACACAGAAATATGGATTGTTTTAATTAATAAATTTTATTTCAATACATCGTGTAGGCCTACTGTGATACAGAACCACAGTATTCCATTGTCGCGTAGTAGAGACAGCTTGCTGAAGGATCGTTCCCCAGAACATGCAGTGATCATAAGGCTGAGATACATCCTCAGTGTTAAATTGAAGGAAGGGAAGGTGTCCCCAAGGCCTTCTTCGTGGATCAGTAGCGCCATTGAAGACGGCGTTTGGCCCTCACGTTGCCCACAGTACGATTCGGCGAACCGGTGATTCGGCCAGTACAAGGAGTGCCGCGCACTTGCATCCTGACTCCTCTCCGAGGCCCACTCCTCTAGCTGCCCCCTCCGATCGCCTTGGCGAGGACCATGAAATTGACAACATTTCCCACGCAGTACTTTTAATAAATATTTGTCTTATACTAGCACTATTATATAATTGTTTTTAATTTTTCTTTTTTTTTTTTCTTTTTTTTTTTCTTTCCGCCCACTCGCGGGTGCCCCCCGCAATTGCGGTTTCTGTGGCATGATACATCCGGCCCTGTGTATATACCAAAAGTATACATAGTACCCCAGGCCCGAAAATGAAAGAGGTAAAAATTTCAAGGTATTGAATCACTGCTGATAAAAATTCATCGTTTGTTATAATGAATTACTAATGATGTCAGAAACACAGACTTGACGTGTGCAAGTAGAATATTAAAAATCGAAAAATATGTGTCTTTAAAAATGGCGACCAAATCTGTGAAGTATACTTATATTTTAATACATGTATGGGACACGTTAGCGTCTTGCAAAATAAAATTGCGAATATATTCCATATATGACTTGACATAAGCAGAACGCCTGAAGCTGGCGTATATTTATACCACTAATAATTATGTTATTTTGGATTGCAGATCATTCATGACCCGATCAAATACTTTTACTTGTACATGTAGTTCAGTTTGCAATGCATGCACTATGAATAATATTTAGGCACTCATAACAAAACCTTAAATAATGAGTTGTGCTCATCTTGCACATAAATGCATGAGTTTAGCACTAATAAGTAATATTATTTACAATTTCACACAATGTGTATTTCATTTTTGATGGTGGGATGAGGGCTTTTGATTGTGAAGAAAAAACAGGAATGTATCCGGGTGCCCATTCAATTATTTTGAGCTGAATGAACGGCATAATTTTGCGGGGGCATCCAGTCTGTTTTGAACACAAGGCTTGGATAGAGTCACGTTTCCATGCCTCCAATTGAATGCAGGGGCAGTTTCCGAATCACGAGTGTTTTGACTCAGGTCCTTGGGATTCACTCACAAGCTTTGCATCTTTGAAGAGCAAGTCTATTTGGTACACGTATACCTCATTATTTTCCTAGTCGAAGTGACTGTTTTTGGTGAAAACAGGAGGTAATGCCGAACATGGTCTGACGTTAATAACTATAATTCCGGAGAACGCATACATGTATATTATGTATAATATCATACAATCATATGCCTACAATGCACGGGTAGCATATTTCTCTCTCTTAGGGTTAAACTTAGGGTTTAGATTTGCGTTGGAATTGTGGACTAATGGTTAATGCTCAAATTATTGCCTCGCCCGAAGAATAATGCTCGAGTAATTTTTTCAGGCTACAGAAACAAGAGCCATTGCCTTTCCAATTGCGACAATTTAGCTTCCGTTTTTGAGGCTTTGCGTGGTCTCAGCGGTGTTTTGTAACTCATGTTCCCGCGAACGACACAAAGAAACGAACAGGTGACAGTAATTAAGAACGTCCATGAACTCACCGACACTCAGGTAGCACAATGATGGAAATAACCAACTTCTGAAAGGCATGTGCTAGTTACTGGTACTTACTAAGTTACTACTAGCCAGATTTAGATTAGATTGATTTTATTGGGATGACAAGGTTAAAAAATTGGTGCAACAAAACGGGATCTTTAAAGTTCAGTCAAATTTTGGGGCTTTTGGTATGAATACAATTCACACACATACTAGTAGTCTGTAATAGCACAGGGTCAAATAAAGTCTTTGATGAGGGCGTAGCATGTCACTGTCTTCACATCAGGCGGCTCTGCAGCAAAAAAGTTAGGCAGCGTGAAATGTGGGTATTGTGGTAATCTTTTTGCTTCCGCGTTAAGAGAACAGTCCTTGAATGAGAGTGTGTTGTTCATGCTGAATGACATGGCAAGTAGGGTGCAGGCGTTCTTCTCTCGCGGCTTTCGCTCAATTGCTTAAGTATGGGATGACAAACGTAGCCGAGTGGCTGCAATTCGGTTCCGTTCGAGTACATTATGATTGCAATACATTGGGTGTTTGGTCATGGCACATGGTCAATGGCGGGTTGATCACTTCATATGTACAGGCATACTTCAGTCTCTCTAGCAACCTCAGATCGTCGATCATTCAAATGATACTAATGTTCAATTTTGACAGTCTGAACTTTTGCACACACATTGAGATCGATGCAAAAGTTTAAAGAGGACCTCTGGTTGTTTTGAACTAGTAACGGATGATAGAGGATACATCCCAAAAGACAAATACCCTTTTGACTGACATATTTTTTGACAACACGCTTGCTGTGGGATAATTCCTAGATACATCGAATTTGAGAGGTTTAAACTCTCGCTTTCTTCTCGCGTTTGATTACATACGTCGTGACGGCATAAAAGTAATTCTATTGTTAACAATGGGAGCCGTCGAGTGAGCAGATCTTTCAGCAGTTCTCATAAAAGAAATCTCGCACTCATCTCGTTTCAAGCTATTCTGCCTGAGCAGATTTTCGTATTTTAATTTGTCTTGAATAGCATTCACAGGTGACCAAATTTTTCAAAAACGGTCTCTCGTCACTCAATAAAGCCCACAGAACCGATCTAAAAAGGTTCCGAAATGAACAGAGGTCCTCTTCAACACTTAGACCGCCGCCGACAATGAAGATTTGATTTGAATATTCATTAGTTTCAGGGTTACATGTTTATATGTGTATTTTTCTGTTAAGAATAGCGAGCCAAATTTTAAAATTTGAATTTTGGACTGTGTTATGTAATCACTCACAACAAATCATACATCTAACGCTTTGAAGTTCAGTCTGATATCTCATAATCATCAGTAATTGAGGTTAAATTACATAACAATCAAAATGATCGGTCATTATCTGTTGCACACAAGAGTTGTACATCCCGGATATATATATACTGTGAAGAAAACTGCCGTACAGAATTAGGCGCACATAAAAGTTGCTGGTGGTCTAAGGATTTTAAAATCAACGAAGATCCAATTTTACAGAAAATTGCGACTTACTTGGCTAAAGAATTACACTTTAACGACCAAGAATAACCAATGAGAATTGAATATGTACCCCTTGGCTGTAGACGACGCAGAATTGCAGTTGGACGGTCAGACCGACTGAGATACTCTGTTTTCTTCTAACATGTCGGCCCCGACAATATTTTGATGAACTGTGCCATTTTGATGTCAGGAAAGGGAGAGAGAGTAGTCATGAGAGATCTGTGATGCGCGTCGCTGGGCCCAGAGTAATATGTTTCGATCCTATTAGCTGCACTTTGCTGACACTTCCGTGTATTTTCAGAAAATTGGCCAAATTACAGTTCTGATAAAAGACGTAACTCACAAAATGATTGCATGCAAACTACTATCACGTCGATAGCTGTGCTTTTAGTTATGAAATCACTGTGTAAACAGTAACAACACAAAGATATCAGCCAGAAAATCCTTTGCTAGATGTCGCTTTGTCGGTCCGTGAAACTGATCAGTGTCGGTTCACAGCTTGCAGTTGAGCCAATACGTAGTGACTTCTCCTTTGCCCTGAGATTGAAACGCACATAATAGAACGAGGTAAAGGTTGAGGTTGCACACCTTGATGGGAATCCTGCCCCGGAGTGAGGTCGAGTAGTTCCCATGTTTGGCTAAGGCCTCGTTCGCCTCCTCGCTGAGATGAATTTTGAGTTCTGCAAAAGGTTCGAGGGAAATAAGAAGAAATGTCTCTGTCCAACTTGCCTTCGCCGTTAGATTCCATTCTGCTCGCTGTGTTTACTGTGTCACCAAACAAGCAGTACCTGGGCATCGTCAGACCCACCACACCTTCATGGAAAACATCCAAGAATTTGGAGGAGTGGTCAGTGGCAGTGTTCGTCTATATTTACCTGCAGCGCACGGCCCAGTGTGCACGCCGATCCTGAGCTTGAGCCGCCTGCCTGGCATGTGTCGGACGGTGAACTTGTGGATGACGGCATCTAAGAGAGCGAGGGACATGTCCGCAATCTGCGCCACGTGGCGGTTACCATTGCGCTCAGGTAAGCCACTGGCCACCATGTAGGCATCCCCAATGGTCTCCACCTTAAATCAAGCTCAATCATGAAGGCTCTGATTAGAAATAGTTGGGTTTTAAAAACACTGTGAAAATGTAGGTACTCCTATAGCTAGCACATAAGCCCGGTTAAATAGGGCATTAGTCGGCCATGTGGTTTGCAATTCTGTCAAACACCAGTTGCATACCTTGTACACGTCGTAATTGGCAATTATGGCATCAAACAGCGAGTACAGATCGCTCAGCAAAGTGACCACTTGCACGGCGCTGCTTTCGGAGCACAGTGAGGTAAAGTGGACTATATCCGAGAAATAGATGGTGACACTCTGGAACATTTCAGGCTCGATGCTGTTCCCCTGCTTCAAACCTTCTGCGATTGACCTGTAAAATGTTGACCATTAGCTCTTGCGTGGTTGGAGGAGGGGATAAGGGCTCACGGTGGCAGCATGCGGTAGAGCAGTCTGTCGGTTTTCCTCTTCTCGCTTTCCAACTCGGCGGTTCTTGCCTGGACGAGGTCCTCCAAGTTGGTCGCATACTTCTCCAACCGCTGAATCATCCTATCCACGAGGTTTGCATTCCTGTCAGATACATCAAATTTTATCCATTTGGCTAATTTCTTGCATTCATTTGCATAGTATTATACACATGATTACTCAATATTCGAATCTCGGGGAACTATATGCCGTTGGCATCCTCCCACCCAAATATTTTCTTCCTTCTCTCTCTTCTGTCTTCCTTCTCCTCCCATCTCTTTCTGTTTTGTTTTTTTTTGTTTTTTTTTTTTTTTTTTTTTTTGTTTTTTTTTTTTATCATCCATTCATCTTTTCTATATTATAATTTGACTTGTTTGGCATTCTTATTTATCACCACATTAATTAAGTGAATTACAACTGTAATTGTATATACATGAGGGCCCATACTCCATCTGGGGTCTGCCCTTTTTGGCCAATTTATATTCAATTCTTTGTAAACATCAAATTTGTATCTACTTATTTTTTTTTATTTTTTTTTTTTTATATTTTTTTTTTGTGCCAATAAACTTCTTTTGACTTGACTTTGACTAAATAAAACAATCAAGCACTCACTTGCCAGCGGACCTCTTGACCATTTTCTTGATTTTTTTGAATGATGGTCGGACGTTCGGGTCCTCGTTCCAACAATGCTCCATCAACTCCGCGATCTGACCAAACGACCCTCTGCCCTCAGAAGGGAGCTGCGGGCGAAATGGAGGGCTCTCTCCCACCTTCACCCTCTTGATGATATCTACAATGCACAAATTAAATCCCTCTCTTGTTCGTTGTTAGCAACGAAGCCTCACCCATCGGTTCGACGCCTTCGACATCAAAGAAGAAGGGTGGAGACCTGAAGAGGATTTCCTGCAGGATGATTGCGAAACTGTAGACGTCGCCCTTCTGGGTTCCACCCAGCATGTCCCTCCTGGTCGACGCCGACCGCAGCAGCTCTGGTGACGTCCACAATTGCGCTGAAGTTTGACATGACATCATAATATCAAAGAGATCAAGCAAAAGGCAAAAAAAAAAAAAAAATAATAATAATAATAATAATTAAAAAAAAAATGCAAATTTGAAAGAAAATCCTGATTCACCGAAGAGATTTACACAGCAACAGAAAAAGAGCACTTTGAAGGAAAAAAATACCTTTGTACTGATACGTAATTGTATTTATTTATAATTGCAGTGAGTCTTTGCCAAGTTGTCAAATACGATCGATTTTTTAAAATTATTGAAGACTCTTCTGAGGCAACAGAAAAAGAGCACTTTGAAGGAAAAAAATACCTTTGTACTGATACGTAATTGTATTTATTTATAATTGCAGTGAGTCTTTGCCAAGTTGTCAAATACGATCGATTTTTTAAAATTATTATTATGCTAAAAATATGCGTATTAATATTTTATCACTCCTTTATCAACTGGAATAATCACCTTTGAATCTAGCGTAGTCGCCCTCGTAATGGTCATCGTTAACGTAAAATGGACGGGTACCAAACATTGAGATCTTCAGCACCCAACGACTGTCCACCAAACAGGTGCTGCTCTTCAGGTTGCCATGACAACCGACTGCTGAACCATGCAGATACGTCATGCCCTGTGCACAGTGAATTTGGCGATTATTATACATGCAGATCAATCATTTTTTTGAAAACAAACCGGCGATGAGTAATTTTTTTTATTTTTTTTTTTTAATTATTATTTTTTTTTTTTTTGCACTTTGCGCTTTGCATTGCTAAGCACAGCAGAATATATCACTATGTTACACCAAGAACACTTAAGTTTATTTATGGCATTGGTTAAGTATGCTTGGAGAATGGGAGAATAGGGGCTGCAGCTAGTGCTTAGTTGGGACACTTAAGTTTATTATGGAGTCGTGTCTAGGGCCGTAATCAGGTTATAAGCGGAGGCGTAGCTGAACATGTGTATTGGATTACATGATCGAATTAAGCCATTGCATAGAAACCTTTCTTCTGATTGCACAGATTCCGCTTATAAGATGAATTTCAAAACATTCCAAATGACATTGTGGGAACTTGTTTGTTTGATGGCAGTTCTACACACGGAGCGAGGCTTGTTTGAATATTTCAATATGCAATAGTTGGTCCATACGTTGTATATACATAGTGTGTGTTGTACTCACGCTAATTAAATCGCTAATCAGCGAGGTCTTGAAATCTTTGTCCAAGTTAATTTCATCATTAGCCAGGAGATCGTCTAAGCTTCCTTTGGGGCAGAACAAGAAACAGACACAGACATTCTGGGCGGACGGACAGGCGCCAAGAAACTGGTTGACGTTCTCGTGGGTCATCTCCCTCATCTGCAAATCATTTATTTAGTCCAAATCTCACGTTATGAACCTTTCTTTTCACCCGCAGAAGCTTAATGCAATCTTTTTTGCTCGGAGCCACGTCCGACGTGTGCCCTTTGAAGTGTTTAACAATTGTTGGTGAGCCATTCAGTTGAGCCAGGCGACCTCGGAAGAACTTGCTAGCCTCCTGCGTGGCTTTAGAGCAGGTCGACACGGCCGATGATACCAAACTGGCTCCAGACTCCTGCAAGAGAGGCAATGTTTGTCTGTACTCGCACAACGCACCTCACCATTTGCAGCTCATTGTTGACCGAAAATTGTAGCTGTTCATAAGTAATCCTCCATGAGTGTGGTTGATGAAGCCAATACTTTCTATGTGTAAGAAACGCTCATCATTATGAAGTTCAATAAAAACTGAAGAACTTGATCATACTTTGCGAGGCTGACTCCAATGATAGCTAGAACGGTAAGCACACAGACGACAATGATCAGAACCAGTGCCATGTCATCATCTGTAAATCAAGGGGATTAAAGCAGTTCCCAACTGTCGACGCCACACCTTTGTTACAACGTTCGTCATTCCAGCCACAGACAGGTTCGTCGAAGGGGATCCCGTTGTTGGGACTGACCCAAAGTGCCTCATCGACCTCTGTGAACTCCTGAGAAAATAACAAGCAGGTGTCATTGCCAGAGGAACAGGCTTTCATACTGGTTGGTCAAGGTTAGCAATCCGCAGAGATGCAAACAGAGTGTAATCTGCCTGGTCGGGCCTCAGCTGCCAGAGCTCAAAATCTGGCTCTCGATCTGCGTTCATGTCCAACGAAACCATACCGTTCAGGCCTGTGGGTAAAAACTGAATCAGCAGATGAATTAATTACAGAAAAGTATGAACACAAGAGAGTCTCGTGTAGTTCTAATCCTTAGAGTTACACCAATATGTCGACAGAGGCGTGATTTAAGCTTCCAGTTCCCGAAGCCTGACCACGACTACAATCTGTCAACACTGAGATAACTAAGCTCAAGAAGAAGATATAGTTCTGATATAATTGTGCAGAAGTAACATGTAGACGACAGGATGCTAAACTATGCTGGCTGTTCTTTTTCCAGGACAACGGGGGCAACTCAGACACAGAACAAAAGTCAGACAAACAACCTTTTCCGTCAGGCCAATTCTCACAATACGAAAACAAATGCTACCTTGAATGGCGCAGCACTCACTATCATGTAGCGCATGCGCTATATCAAAGTGCTCATCCAAGTATATTTACTTTGCACAGAGCAATTAGCTGTCAAAATTCAAGGAGATCTACGTGTATCGCTGTCTCGGTGCTGACTTCAATTGGCCGACTCAGGCAACAGTAAGCATACATACGCCGAAATTGACGTGGCCTACATGATAAAAGGGCCCTGAGTAGCTCAATCAGTTTGACCACCACAATTCTACGTCTATTAGACGACTGAGCAGTCTGAGCCATTCGGCCAATAAGCATAATGAAATCGTAGATTTTTGTATTTGAAGTTTTTTGAACACCCATAGCTCGAAGCTCGGCATATCAAACCACCTCTTTGAGTGAAGTGGAGGACATCATTTCGTCAACATTCGGTGGACACCCGAGCCGCGCCATAATTGAATATCGATCTTGAAATATCCGCCACCATTGAAAATTCATGAATATTCTTTCAGTCTATGGCGGTATACAGCATTCACACCTCGTGAGCAACCACTTTGAGACGCTTTATGGTCGAAGACATGTAGCGTGGTTTGGTCAGGTCGATGGGTTAGTTCGGTTCAAGTTATTATGTTATTAAAAATGAAGGGACCGTTCATAGGGAGTTTTTTCAATGCAATTCGAGACGTTCTTATAGGAGTGGCACATGAAAGGAGTTTTAGTGCATAAAATTATATAACTTCAGCCACATAAATAGCAGTCATGCTATTTCAACCGAGACTACCATTCCCTCGACACTCGGTCAGTCATGTGAATATACATAAATTATATACCCGGTACATAGCTTGGGACTTTGGATCAGCCTAAAATTGAGGGTGACATTGATTTTAACATTGAGAGTGCTGCCTGGATATCGACCTTTAAATCGCTTTCCTTGCGCAACCAGGGTCATCAGTGTTCCATTGTGAAGATCTTGTGTCGATTTCGTCTCATTGGCGAGCAGAAAATACAAATAAGCGACTTCATAGAGGAAAACCGCGTATATGCGACCCTGAAAGTAGACAGTGGTCGTTTTGGTCAGAGAACTTGGTCTCCAAGTTCCTTGCTTTAGTGAAAGAAGCAAAATCATTGGGTTGTTTCAGACTTTTAGCAACTTCTGTAGTATCAATTGAGCCCTGAAGTCATTGCCTTGGTATTAATTGCTTTCGTTGAGTTTGTGTCTTTCTTGCCATAGCTGCTGACCGTGTTGTTTTCACGGGACACCTTTATCTTACTGCTTGAAGTACAATATTAATTTTAGGTTTGACTGAAGGAGGCACTGATGTAACACTCATGGGATCAGAGTGCTCAAAACATCTCACAATTATCCATCCGTTCATTCATTATCATAATATTACTAGAATCGAAGCGATCTGGAATAGAACTAAGAAAAACATCTCACGACATCCTTTTGAGCCAGTTTGCCCCAAATATTGGTCTCCATCACTGCTGTTACATTGTCCAGAAACTCATCAATGACCGGTCCAGTCATGCCTGCCATCGTCATCTGTTCGAATAAACTGGGTTAACTCGACATAATTCTGAGCATGATGAACTTGACTGACCAACTTGTAATACTGATGCAGACGTCTGATACTCGGCGGAGAAGGTTTAGCGGCATAGCTCTCTCCCCACGGTTGATCGGTCGACATCGGAAGCATCGAGTAACCCCAGAAAACCATCTGACCGTCGTCCAGCATGCCTTTTTCGGATGCTCTGATCAAGAGACGATTCAAGTCTGCTATGTCGATGCATACAATGATAACTGCAACATCAAACATAGTTAACAATCCAAAACACACTCATTTGACCACATGTACTTCTGGCTCGCTGATACAACCTGTCCAGGTAGTCCTCTATTTCAGCATCAGTGAATGCCCTCCTTCCAACTCGGATCCACTCAGCAACCGTCAGGTTGTTGAGAGAGAAATAGGTGTTGATTGAAGAGGCTCCGAACTCACAAAGGTGAAAGTTCTTGGCGAGGATGGCCACACGCTTCCAGTTGTAGTACTCGCAAATGGCAGCAAACGCTCTTCCGTACTTGCTATAGGTCGGACCTAACCTTATGAGGGTTCTGTAGACGCTTTTGTCCTTGAGGGCTGGGTCAGTAGCTCCATGAGTTAGAGCGGGGATGTTCTTTACTGTCCAGTAGTGACCGACGGGCTCAAGAACTGCCTCACAATTTTTGTTATCATTAGATGAATCAGTTCATGAGCTAACCGGGTGAGCAGAAGGAGCCAAAGATGACATCGATTTTCTTCACCTCATACAGATTCGTCGCTACCGCCATTCCTCTGTCAGGCTTACAACCGTCATCGGCCGTTACATATCTGAAGAACAAGGACACAAATACATTGCATGCACGCTGGGAAAGTGTGTGTAGCAATCTCGAACTACCCCAGTGTGGGAGGCCTTGGCTAGAGATATGAAACCAAAGATACTCCATTATGGCGTATTTTTGATGAAACCATAAAGAATCATGCATGGTAGATAGTTCTCGAGCTATCACTCTAATATCATAATAATATATATGTACGCTATAGTAATTTATGCGCGGAGCAATTCAAATTTGGTAAGGTTCGGCAGTCACGAAGCACTGGGCGATCTGGCTGTGCGATAAACACTACGCGATATTGGATCCTTGCTTGCTCGGGTCGTGATACCTGATTCAATGGGATATATATCGTGATTTATTTTAAAAGGAACCAGTTTGCTAACTCGCATGTCAATGAGACAGCAAAAACTACGATACGCGTTGCACAAACACCGGAATGGAAATTCTGCACGAAACGCGAAACGAAAATCCACCACTCATAATCATGCTTTTGATTCAGCAGCGGAGCACAGATTTTGATCTGTAAACTGACATTTAATTAAACATTTGCTGTTGATATTTCTGTGACGTTGCATCGTTGCTCAGTCACCATGCAACACTGCAGGCGTCATCAGAATACATGCACCATGACTGTCACTGGGCCCACAATATACAATTATACACGCACCTTGAATGTCTGTGAGATGACCATGCATTCGCCTATGTGCTCGTTGCCGTGTAGCTCAGGCTCTGAATAAGCCTCGATATAACAAACATGTCAGTCACAGCTTATAGCAATTACGTGTTGCAAGACTATCAGATCATCCAATGTTGTCTAGATTATATGCACCTTTAATTCACCCATTTACCCATTGGCTGCTTCTCAATTCAAACAACGTGTTCAGATTTTGCTCTTATTGTAGCTCAAACAGTGGGATTTTTTCAGAGCAGAATCTTGTCTATTGATCAACCAACACAGTTCATTCCTGTGTCTCACAGCTCAGGTGATCACAGCTGATCAAAGTGAGAATACGCGGATGTTGAAAAACACCGAATGTCGAATAACTGGGAACTGCATTTAAACAGCGTTAACAAACTGGCGAGTTATAAGAAAGTCGCACCAAGTACACATTACCTGTTGATCACCTGCTGCTATTCTCTCATTGCATGAACATCATCGGAAGACAGAACGTTACTGCATGGACATATAATTGCCGAATATATATGAAACATTAATTGGAGACTGGAATGAACAAAATGTCGCGATCACCGTTTTGATCGGTTTATCAAGTTTAATCTATTTCAAGAGAGATCTCATTTTATGCATCGAATCATTCTTAAAGCACCAGACGCAGCGGTATTGTCTTTGTGTACATCTACATGGGTCAGGCGCTAAAATATCTCAGGAATTAATTTTTTTGACGATAAGTAACAATACAGGTCAAGCTGCTTCACGAATAAATTACAGCATAATCTTGAGCCAAAAGTTGTAAATTGTAACCGTTTGGGACTTATTCTGGAGTTGTTTTCCGCCGCCTTATAATTTTTATATTACCCCAAGTGCATATGCGCTCCGCCAGATTGCTCTTAGAAATTAATGTTAGCTAAAGTTTGAATATCACATTTCTTAATGAGGCAAATGGTTTACGGTAAAAAAGCTCTTCCGTCATGTGCACATGATTAACTAGCATAGTTCTCGGTTTTTTCTATTGTCACCATTTACCATTGCTCCACTCCGCGTATTACACTTAGCAACATTATAACACACAGAGCTGCCGTCGATATGTATTGTACATGTATATAGCCGCCTCCGATCGGCTATTTATTTTAGTTAGCGATCCGCTTTATAATAAAACACCACGTGTAAAATCCTTTATTGTTTCAATTTGTTGACTATTATTCAGTTTGCGTCAGTGTGCGACTATCCAGTGCCAGTGTATCTACAGTAAAACCTGCTTCTAGGTCTGACGACAAAGTTACGAGTGCAAAGCGCAAATGCACGCATCGTCATGATTACACCATGGTAGTAAGTAGTATAACATTATGTAAACAGTATGCACTTAACCCTAATAAACCAGTTGTCCGTTGGCTGCCTGTTGGCCAGCAAATCAGCCTCAAGATTGCGACTCTAACGTGGAAAGCCATTGGCGGTGAAGCCCCAAAATACACGGAGGACATGTCGAAGACCATAAACCTTCGTTCGTCCTCTGCAGCACCGTGTGTTGTGCCAGCCACAAGGACTAAGGTTGCTACTATTAGCTCCGTTATCTGATACTCACTGGCATTCCATCTTCGCACAAAAGAGACTTAATCGTAATTTTAAAGTCCAGCAAAATACATGTAATTTCATTCTATATTCTATCAAGCAACATGCTCGTTTTATTCTTCACTGTGACTTCTTTTCTTTGATCTATTTTACCCCGTGTTTCGGGGTGTGTCAGTTTCAGGTGTACCTTCGTTGTGTTTTCCAAGCAGCACAAGTGCTCAATTGTTCCAATGCTTCTCATAGAAAGGCTTCCTTTGAAGATTTGACACGCTGCACATGACATGTAGCACCCACTATTGGCCTCGAGCTACATATATGAGTAAGGAAGTATAAATTGCAATCGGCAGTAATTTCCGTGCATCATGCTACTTGCTCGATATGTCTTCACAAAGGAAATTGGTTAATAGTTTTTTTTTTTTTTTCAAGACAACAGTGATAAGAGATCTCGGTGTCAGCGTCGTTAATAGATTCACTTTCGACCATGCAATCCAAGCAAAATTAAAATGTGATATTCTTAGCCCCAAATAACTCTAAATTCAATAACAGAATTTCAAGGGAACTTCAGTTCATAATCTACCACCAACTAACCAGAACTAAAATTAGAAGAAATAAATTAAAGCTGAGAATAATCCAAACGAGTTGTCGATAAAAATTGTTGCAGCTTCATCAAACCCAACATTTAGAAGAAGACTTGATCGTCAATCGAACATGAAGATCAGAAGAAGACCTGTGAGTATGTTTCCACTCGTTGCGATCATAATGATGTGACTATATGATACATATAGTTAATTACTCCGTTTTACACATCACATGTTTATCATCATTTTTACCTCTCTTTTTTGTGTCCTTTTTTTCTGTTTTTTTTTTTCTTTTTTCTTTTCTCTTTTTTTTTTTTTTTTTTTTTTCNTCATCCAATGTTTTCATTGTTCTT